>LPNX010520417.1:135863-148710 GCA_001517045.1 Pseudotsuga menziesii | reverse complement strand
ATAGATAGGAAGGTGAAAAGGCTGGTTCTCAACCGCCATTGTAATGTATAAATATTTGCTTTGGTAAGGGAATAATATTGAATCGGGAGTTATACCTAACACCTATCAACTCATGAAATGATTTTAGAATTGTCAATAATTTTATCATCTCAACTATTAATGAATTGCAAGGAAATCAATTTATCGCACCCAAGCATTCACACTATACATCTTAACATATGTGCCCACTCATATGCATGCATAACCATAATATTTACAAAATATTTTATTGCGTAATCACTCAATGCATCATTGCATTGATTCATAGATACCTTAATATCTTAGTCGTGCATTTCAGTTGTTGGGCAAAATAATTGTCTAATTAAATAAACACTTGAGATTCCTAGAACATAAATTGTCAACCCGAGGAAGTCTTTTTATTTCAAAGTTATCTTGCACAGTAGATGCAGGAAACAAGTTCCAATTGACACTGGGTACTACTGATATGCACACTCGAACGGGAAAACTCAATTAAAACATTCTTGCTTGAAATAAATGAACACACTCAAAGGAGATCAAAACAAATTCAATAAAGGAAATTTAACACACTTCTAATTTCTTGCTAAAACACTTATGTTGTGAAAGCAGTCTTCTCTTTAACCATACAACTGAAAGTAAATGCTGAAAATAAATCAATCTCACACTCATGGAAAATGGAAACGACGTTGATTCACTCTTGCAGGAAATAAAAACTAAGTTAATTCACACCTACAGGAATTGTAAACTAATTCACACTTCAATAAGAATTCAAATTTAGGATTTAAAACATTGCATGCAAACCATTGAAATGAGAAATTCAAAATAAATGCAATTCATGTTTAAGCAAAAATAACTCTCAACTCTTGTGCGCACACTCCCATTGCAACAACACACCGAATCTCAAACATAAACAGTTACAGTAATGACAATGATTAATAACTCGAAATAATGTGTAACAACAAAAAAATTAAAGATTGAACTATCAAGCAAACTTGCAAGGTAAATTATACTTATACATAAATTACAATCGGTGGACTCTGTGAAGAAGTGGGCCCTTACTCCTTAACAGGGTCGCCTATGAGAAACTCATATCTCACACAAGCTGCAACTCGACAATAGACCAAAATTATTAATGTGGAATTCAAATTACAAAATGGATGGATCAATTCTCCGTCATTCCCCCACTCCTGAATGAAGAGGTATTATTTATACATCAAACCAATGAAATAATGATAAGATCCAATCCCCAAATCATTGGGTTGTTCAAACAAATTGCTAAGTTTAGAGAACCGGCCACAACAGTAAATTTGGGAAAATACCCTATCGAAGAACCACCGATTCCTCTCAATCTGTAGCTTAATTTGAAAAACGACTTTGGAAAAACTTAATTGGTTTCGTTCTTAACAAAACCCATGTTCCGAATTTTCGAGATGCTTCTTAATCTGCCCGAAAACTGCAATGCAATTCAATGTATTCTTATCTAGCACATGTTTTTTGTTGTAATTGTTTATCATGAGTTGGAGGCTTCCATGTTGAACCTGGATACGAATTCAAGATCACAAATCCATGTCATCAAACCTAAGAACACAACCATGTTGTATATTTCCTTGTGGATGTGTGCTATCATGCCAACTTTGGACACTTGAACCATGAGTGATGTTGTTGCTAATATGAAAAATCACTTCACAAACCATCATCAGAAAAATTATGCATAATAGTCTTCAATTCATCAAAAGTAAAGGAAAATAATCATTATTAACCACTAAAGCATCAATGAGAATAATATGGTATTCTACGAGCAGCTATAGTAATTGGATGGAAAATGGAATGATAAATGAGTGATAATAGTAAGAGGAGAGATGAAATAGGTGTCGATAAATGATGAAAATAGGGACAAATCCGTGTCCCAACATCTCCCCCAAACTAAAATTGTTGCATGTCCTCGTGCAACCCAACACCTGTGTAGCATCCAAACTAGAAGGACTCATTTGGATGTTGCTTTCATTTTACCATGCATAGTGACCAAAACCACTTTGCTTGCCCATTGATAATGCTAATGGAATATGGTGCTTCTTTCCAAATAATACTTGAAACTTCTTCAAACATTGACTGTCGCATTTCTCATGAAAACACAATCTCAAAACATGTCATCGTTAGCAAATTATGAACACAACAAGGATGATTTCTCAATATAAGGTCATCTAGATCATCTTAGCAGCTTTATGTTTCATGTTCATAGCCATCGTACCTTCAAAAGTAGCCCTCAAATGATTTCTAGTAATTCTGATGGAGTTTCAACAACTGTTCAACAAACTTTATGAATCATTTTCTCAAAATATACAAACTAGGTTTGACTAAAATTTTGCAAGCAAGGTTTTACTAGTCCAATGCATCTCCACACAAAAAATCTGAGATACCCACATCACGGATTTCGAGAAAAATGCAAATTGGTTGTAGGTGATGTTAGACATTTTTTTGAAATTTGTGAAATGTTTTTTTCTTCTGAAAATTGGTGAGTATATTCCTCTTACCACAATGCTTCTTCTCACCAAAAATTACATCCATCTCATGCACAGATCTCAAGATATAAGCAAAATGGTTGTAGGTGATGATGGCCATTTTTTTGAAATCCATGCATTGGATTGAGGTGAAACTTACCATATTTTTTCATCTTGATGTAGTTCTTTTCTCCTCCAATTTTCATGAAAATCTAGTTTACCAATTTCAAGATATGCTCACTTCAATTTCTACACTTTATAAAAGCAACATGCATGAGCAATATGAATATGAATAGCAAACTAGCAAGCATAATATCTCCTCCCCCCAAACTGAATAATTTTTTCATGTCCTCATGCAAAGTAAGAGTTGTTATCTTAGTTGGAAAGTAGCCATCTCCCCCAAACTTAACATGTTGTCGTTCTCTGATTCCTTGGAAGATATAAGCCAATGTACGCAACATACAATGATAAATTAATTTCCACAAAGCTTTCCATCTTAAGCAGTTGGTTTATTTCTCCATGGAAGAGAACATGATGCATATTTGTTTGTTGAGTATAAGATGGTCAGTTACAGGGCTGAAATAATACTTTCGATCAATCATGCTCAGAGTCTCAAGGTACCCTTGGAATGCATCCAACATTGTCATTCTTGTATCTATGTGATTCCAAGGTAGATTGCAGACTTGCAACCCTCTCAATCATTTCCATGCTATAATAAGGAAATATTAATTATGGCATTAAGCACAAAAAAATAAATTGCACCAGACATAAATGACATATAGAACTAATTATGAGAGTCTCAAAGCACCAAGCCAAGCCATGCTAAAACAATTGGTAGCCATCAAAACCATAGGCAAGTGTGCAATAAATCTCGGTGTCAATTAATAAGAGCTATGAATGTGGTTACCGGAAGCAAGCAATAATGAATTTTAAAACCCTTCAAATAACATGATTGCATTCCTCATACCATATGTTCATGTAGCATCTAACAATCTCATATTGACTTGTGTGGATGGCAAGAACCATTCATTTGAAAACATAGCATGGGTTTGAAAATGATCGTGTAGCGTTGCTCCAAAAACTTAGATTGCACTGAAGTATGCATTCCATTATTATTCTGATTTCCTTGGATATACCTCCCATTTCCAAGATGCAATAATAACATTATGATGTTTAAAATAGATGGTTGAATATGAAACTATGGGCAGAGCATGGCTTGATATTAACAATTGATGCTTTTGTTAATGCAATCTCATATCTCAAAAAAACTTGTTTTGTTGCCATGTAAATATAAGCATGTTTTCTGAAAGGTTGGTTTGTCTTTCATCATTATGAAATTATTTGCATAGTGATAGCAAGACCTCTCTTCCATTAACATCAAGTATGCAAGGACCAAACCATTTATCATTATTACAAAATGCTCATGACAACAGTTGTAAATCAATGTATGCATCAATGAACCATGAAACACATACCTCTAAATGTGTTCTGTATTGTATGGCAACATATGCTTCTTCCACTGTAGGTTATCGTGAAGCAACAACAATGCCTTGTATTCCTATTGTTGGTTCTTGTGTGGCAACAACATATTATTTTCTCATGCTTGGACATAGGAGATGTAGGGAAAGACTAGTCTAGGGTGTGCATGGAATTATGAAGGACAAATACCTAGTGATAAAGAAGTGGAAATGTTATGCAGAAAATGGAAATGGATAATGCTTAATGGTTCTTCATGACATTTTCCTAAATCTTTAATAAATCGAAAACTCGTGTTATTTTACCTCAAGTTTTACCTATGTGGAATCCATGGTTGACATGGATGTACTGATGCATGTTGGGGACGATGTAGGCTGCCAAATGCTGTTGAGAGATGTAGCTAGAAGATCAAACTGAATGAGTCTGAATCTCATTTGCTTATTTGAATGAGGAAATGTGTTGCATGCACACAATACTAACTGCTAGCTTTGTTGGAAAAGGAATGAGAAAGTACTGCTGAATTGGAATTGGAATGGTTGTTGCAGTGAGTTTGTCGAAACTCTAAGATCTCTTTAATATGTTGTTTTCATCCAGGGTAAGGAGGGGCAACAATCTATGGAATGCTTCAAGCCACAAATGCCACAAATTGTGAGACTATCCAAAGGACAATCCATTCCAAGAGGTTGCTTCTGGCACCGAGGGAAAACTATTTCTTCAATTTTCTCTTGTCTTTCCTTAACCTACAAAACACCCAATTGTGAATTTAGTGAAACATTGATATCAACATTAAAATTTTCAAATAAGTTTATGATTTCATCTCCTATAACTCATGTTTTTGTAGCAGATTTCAAAACTCTAGAGAGTTCTTTATAATTCTTACCAATCTTGGAGTTTCCTCTTGAATACCTTATACATAACTCACAAACATCATCATATGATAGCTGAAATACATCACCTGTTCCCATCAAATTTAAGATTTATAAATATTCACCTTGGATTCCTTTAAGTAGGAGGGTTTTCAAGGTCTCTTTCCCCAATTGTCTTTGTTTGGATCTTTAAAGGTTGTATTGAAAGTGTTCCATATAATCCTCCAAACTCTCTTCTTCCCCTTGTGTCTATTCAAAGATGTATTCATTAACCCTACAATAATCTTGGTACCTTTTCAAGAATACACGTTTCATGTCTTCCCAAGTTTGCATGCAATTCCCTTTGAGGCTCATGAACCATCATAGTGTTGTTCATTTTAGAGTAAGTGGAAACACAATCAACTTTTGATGCATAGCTCTTCACTACGTCTTACCACCCTGCACCTCGGGATCAGGAACACATCTACCATGCTCTACTTTAACATTGCATCTACAAAAGAATGTCAGATGTACTTTTGTACCATTGATAACTTCCCCGACAACGGTGCCAAAATGTTGGGGAAATTAATTGTCTAATTAAATAAACAATTGAGATTCCCATAACATAAATTGTCAACCTAAGGAAGTCTTTTTATTTCAAAGTTATCTTGCACAGTATATGTAGGAAACAAGTTCCAACCGACACTAGGTACTATTGATATGCACACTCGAATAGGAAAACTCAATTAAAACACTCTTGCTTGAAATAAATGAACACACTCGAAGGAGATCAAAACAAATTCGATAAAGGAAATTTAACACACTTCTAATTTCTTGTTAAAACACTTATGTTGTGAAAGCACTCTTCTCCTTAATCACACAACTGAAAGTAAATGCTGAAAATAAATCAATCTCACACTCACGGAAAATGGAAACTACACTGATTCACTATTGCATGAAATTGAAACTAAGCTAATTCACACCTGCAGGAAATGTAAACTAATTCACACTTCAACAAGAATTCAAATTCAGGATTTAAAACATTGCATTCAAACCGTTGAAATAAGAAGTTCAAAATAAATGCAATTCTTGTTTCAACAAGAATAACTCTCAACCCTTGTGCGTGCACTTACACTACAACAACAAACTGAATCTCAAACATAAGCAATTACATTAACGACATTTATTAATGATTGGACATCACATGTAACAACAAACAAATTAAAGATTAATCTATCAAGAAAACTTGCAAGGTAAATTATACTTCTACATAAATTACAATTAACGGACTTTGTGAAGAAGTGGGCCCTTACTCCTTAATAGAGTCGATTATGAGAAATTCACATCTTACACAGGCTGCAACTCGACAATAGACCAAAATTCAGCCCTTTTATTAATGTGGAATTCGAATTACAAAATGGATAGATCAATTCTCCATCATCAACCCCCCCCCCCCTCCTGAATGAAGAGGTGTTGTTTATACATCAAACCAGTGAAATAATGATAAGATTCAATCCCTATATCATTGGGTCGTTCAAACAAATTGCTAAGTTTAGAGAACTGGCCACAACTGTAAATCTAGAAAAATATCATGTCGAAGAACCACCGATTCCTCTCAATATGTAGCTTAATTTGGAAATTAGATTCGTATGAACTTAATTGGGTCTGTTCTTAACAAAACCCATGTTTCGTATTTTCTAGATTTTTCTTTATTTTCCCTCGAATTGCAATGCAATTCAATGTGTTCTTATCTGGAACACGTTTTTGGTTGCAACCGTTTATCATGACATGGAAGCTTCCATGTTGGACCCGGATACAAATTCAAGATAAAAAATTCATGTCATCAAACATAAGAACACAACCATGTTGTATATTTCCATATGGACATGTGCTAGCATGCCAACTTTGGATTCTTGAACAATGAGTGATGTTGTTGCTAACATGAAAAATCACTTCACAAACCATCATCAGTGAAATTATGCATAATAGTCTTCAATTCATCAAAAGTAAAGGAAAACAATCATTATTAACCACTAAAGCATCAAGGAGGGTAATATGGCATCTTACGAGCAGTTACAGTAAATGGATGGAAAATTGAATGATAAATGAGTAATAATAGGAAGAAGAGAGGTGAAATAAGTGTCAATAAGTGATGAAAATAGGGACAAATATGTGACCCAACACCAGCTATGACACTTCACATTTATAACTTTAACACAATTCTAGAAGTATTACCAATTTCTTTACAACTCACACAAACACAATGAGCAAGAACCCAAGCATACACACTCAAAACATATGCATTCAATGTTCAAATAAAGAAATATTTATAACTAAATTCAAGCACTTCACTGCTCTTTCGAAATTTCATACAGATTTAATAACACATTCCAATATTACGTAACATAAACCATTCTTGTACAGATAGAATCAGGCATAGGCCCGCCCAAACAGTGTAACTAATTGTCCAATATGGTCTTACCCGTGAGTATCTCATATGGCATGCACTATCACGACATGGCCATAAGTCATCCTTTACTCTGGTTATTAAACTCATAACCAACCTACATAGAATGCATGATATGCATTCAAAATTTAAAAAACTATAGGGCACAAGGCTTATTGTTCTTACTACCCCATACCTCGCCATACCTGGCGTGATAACATTCACATAATGCATCCAAGACACATGTAGTCCAAGTCATGATGATTAAAACATGGTTAAAGGGATGTTTACCCAAATCCTCTTTCAACACTTATGCAATAGGCATAAACAAACCATTACATGAATGGTTGTCATCAACACTTATGTTGTTACCTGTTTAGTTGGTCTCTCACCAGGGACTACATAGCCCTTCCATTGACCTCTTGATCATGGATCTATTGCTCCAACTTCTCTTGGCAATGTCACTGGTCACTTGCAACAACACCATCAACGTCATCAACCATCCCTGGTCATGCAATCATCATCAGCCACAATAATTATCATTAGTGGATCATTGCATATGTAAAACCTCCCTACTCTTTCTGATATGCAACATCATATACAAGCATAAACATCTTTGCATACATTATGCATTATCTTTTAATATGCCCACTAATGCAAATTCATTTCATATATCTAATCGCTTGCATTTCCAACATTCCTATGCTATGATTTATGTACATAAAACTCATAGAATGTAATATAAGAACAAGAGAAGAGTAAAGGAACTATCCCTTTCCATTTCATCATCATAGCATGGAATTCCTCTTTCATATCATAGTTGATCCAATTTCATGGTCTCTTTGGCACACATACAAGGGATCATTAGCTATGATTTTCTCACCAAGCATCAATTCAATACATAAGCTCATGTATGACATTTCTACTTGCTAATTTATGAGCATACACTTCTTATGATATAAACAAAATTAGTTTAAGGCAAGAATTTTCCCTATTTATCAACATTGATTGATGGAGATCATTCTCCAATTGATGCTACAGTTGTCTTATCAACCTCTTGTAGCTTTCCTTGGTCTTTATAGCAGCTCCTATGGCACTTTGTTCACCTTTTCTTGTCGCTCCAATTGCTTTGAGAAATTATGGCCAAGTCCACTTGATTTTTCTTAGACTTCTTAGCACTTACAAACACTGCAATGCATTCCATTCCAACTCCACATGGAGCCTTTTCAAATTCCATCACACTTCCTTATGCATCATTCAATAATGAGAATTGCTTCATTTTCCTTGGAAATAGTTTCCGCAATTCTTAGCCACACAATTGATTCACACATGGGAATGCTTCATTCCCTGATTAGCAGTATTTGCATGAACACTATGCCACTATCAAGAACCACGTGACAGTCCATATACTGTGATGTCCTACTCCTGCTCATTCACGGAACTACTCTATCACCAAGCATCAAATCGTGCTTGCTTCCATTTAACATTGCTCAATAGCGTCGATCGAACTTCGAGAACTAACGGAGGTGCGAAGGGAACATCTCTTTGTCTTCCAAAAAATAGACTTCATCTTCCTTCACTCTCTACCATAGCAAATCACATACACTCAGATCTAATGTGGTTGGTCCTCATCACAACCTATTTCCCATGTGGAACCTCCACATCGAACCTCTTTCCATCGTGGGGAATCCACATCTGTCACTTAACAAGACCCATTTTTTTCCATACCATCTCTAATTTATGTCTGCAAGTCTTGTTTTATGGCCCATACATCTTTGTTGTTGTAACCAGAAGCTCTAATTTTCTTATTATAAGTATGGTTTTGGCTCAAACAGCCTGAGTGCTGCAACTTTCATTTTGATACCACTTGTCATGTCCCTTGTTACCACTTTTCCAACCAATAGGAAAACATGAGTTGTCTCTGAGCTTCTAACTTTTGCACCGATGCCATATTACGAATTTTGTGAGCATTTAATTGCTTGGATACCACTCTAACATTTTCCCCTCTCCTCAACTTGGCCTTTGAAATGGAACATAAACCATACTCGGTCTTCTAAGCTGCCCAATTGTTTCCTGTTGAAATGGCAGTGCAAGCCACCGACAAGCATATGTGGAAAAAGTGACCATTGTCACCTTAGTCACTTCTCCAAACTTCTTCGGAAGTTGAAACCTCCTAGGGGCAAGCACTATGTAACTCTGCAAAAGACACTTAGACACCATATATATCTCATATGTGTTTAAGGTTAGTGACCAGTGCCTAATGGAGTAAATAAAAAAGTGGAATAGATATACTACGTGAGTGTATGTGAAATATGCATTTATTTAATAATAAGCAAATGACCAATATCAATCTCATAACAAGTATGCAATGTTATACAAACACGGAGGATCATGAATCTAATAAACCAATTACTTGCAATGTGTAATGTTATGAAACAAATGTCACCACGAGTATTCAGTTAATTTCATATATCAGTACCTTAGAGTTACCATTCCTCTAGTAATAAATGTGACATGCAATCATAAGTATTTATCATTATCAAATAATAATTTAAAGCACATGTACATCAATATGTATCAGTTAGGCATGCTAATATTATGACATCAATAGTAGTTTATGCATTCACTTTAGTATAAAAAACAACAACATGCATGTAACCAAGCATTTACCAAACAATTTGCATCAACTTTGAAAGCAAGTTGCATGTGTATTAGTAACAATATCATAAATAGTATGCAACAATAGACATAACCAGCATTAACAATGTCCTTCCAATTCACACCAACAAATGATAGTGACCATCTAACTGATGTTTGCTTTTCATTTCGCAAGGTTCAATGGATTGAAGTGCAACAAGGTACAACTAGGTAAAAGGGAGGGTCCAAAATTTTAGGGTGCGGAATTTTAGGGCCCAAAAATTTAGGACGCGAAATTTTAGGGCCTGGAAATTTAGGGTGCGAATTTGTAGGGCTTGGAAATTTAGGATGCACAATTTTAGGAGCCGAAAATTTTTGGGAGGCCCTAAATTGGCCAAATATTTGATCATAATGAAATTTTATAAGTTTTACGAACCTAGAACTAACCTTAGAAACTAGGTTTTGAAAATGAAAAGATGTGGAGACAAAGGAAAGCAACCCTAGCAAAATACCTACCCAACCTAGGGCATCTAGGGACGATGGATTACCTAATGAGAAAGAGATCCTAGGTCAGCTAACTATCCTACAAAACTAAGGGAAAATCCTAGAGGACTCTCACAAGAAGACGTCTCTCTACTTGCTAAGGTTACAAGAAGGTTGGAAATGGCTTATTCTAGGAGAAAATTCAACACTCGGGCTGCCATTTAGTTATGAGCATGCATCATCTACCAACATTCAAACAAAGAGATAAGAATCCAAACTCCATGTGCTTGTGTTTAGCCAACAAATCCAAGCATCACTTTACAAAAGAATTTTACCATATAACACCAGAAAAAGCTTGCATAACCCAGAAAATCTCCCTCAAGGGGGGCGCATATCTCCAAAGAGCCCTAAGAAGGGTAGAACAAATGCATAATGTTTAATCCCATGAGTCTTGTTTTTTAAAATTAAAGCAAGGAGATCTATTTATATGATCTCACACTCACTTTTTACAAAATGTCTAGGCCTACATGCCTTAAAACATGTCAATTTGAAACTATAAAATGTCAACTTAAAATTAAAAGAAAATAATAATAAAATATGGCCTAAGGTAGGCTCAAGGTAGACTACATGGGGTATTTGTACCCCCAGGTGCCAAAATACGCTCAAATAAGTGAATCACTCCGAACAAAAGGCTAGAGTGAGCTGGAGGGAGGGCGTTATACCCCATCTAACCCCTAGAATGTTGTAAAATCCCTCAATTCCCTCCTCAAATCATAAAAAAGGGTTGGTGTGGAGGATGTCTTCCTCTAAGGAGATAAGGCCAAGGAGAGCAGGATCCCATTGACTAAAGGATCAAGAGGGTTTCCTAAGTGCTTTTGAAGGGAGGCGAATGTCTCACAGCTGAAGCAAAGGCCACCAGAGCACATGAACATGATATGGAGCCATGTGACCCAGTGGTCAACCCTTAGGAGCCCCATACACCAACCCAGAGGTTAAAAACCCCAACAAAGGTCAGTCAATAGTGCCATTAAGCCATAGTACCCCTAAGCAGGGACCAAAGGGCCCTGCCATGACCACCATTGCTCTATACAACCCCTCTTGATTGAAAAAATTGGTTATCTCTCCCTGGGGTGCACCCAAAGGTGTGATGGGTACAAGTGCAGTTTAACACTCAACCAATACCAAACAGTGTGGAAACTTAGACATCCATAAGCTATATTTCCTAATCAATCATTAATCTTGATTAATCTGTCATTAACTTGGCCTAATAAACAAATATGATGGTTGTAAACAATCCCAACTACCACATTCTATCATTTCGACTTTTCCAAGATTTCCTAACTGTTCCAACATCAAGAATTGAAAATTGAAACGCAAAGTTGGTCCTTAATGAACCATACCCAACTTCTCGACTCCGACAACTATCTTCCATACATCAGGAGTTGGAAGACAAAATTACAAAACAAATTTCAACAAGCAACCCCCGACTTCCTAAATTTGACTACAACCTTCTGTGCATTGGAAGTCAGAAGTCAAAAGTGCAAAATAGATTTCAAAAGACAACCCCCAACTTTTTGACTCTGACTCCTACCTTCCATACATCGGGAATTGGAAGTCAGAAGCACAAAACAAGTTCCCAACAAAACAGAGAGTCGTAAGTCGGAACACACAACGGGTCTTCAAATGAATCAATCCTGACTTCCTGACTCCAACGTTCCCGACATCGGGATTCAGAAGTTGAAACCTTCCAAATGAATCAACCTCTACTTGCCAACTCCGATGTTTCCAACATTGGGAGTTGGAAGTTGTCACTCCATAACAACTTCCAACAAAACAACCCCAATTTCCTAACCCTGATGTTTTCAACATTGGGAGTCAGAAGTTGAAACCGCAAATCAATTTCCAACAAACATCCTTCGACTTTTTGACTCTGATTACTACCTTTCGTACGTTGAGAGTTGGAAGTCGGAATCACAAACTAATTTTCAACAAACCTCCTTGACTGTCCAACTCCAATGTTTTTTGACAAAAGGAGTCGGAATTCGAGACCACAAAATGACCCTTCCACAAACCACCTATCGATCCTGACGTTGGCACTTCGGTGTCATCACTTCAACTCTTTAGAAACCACCTCGAACATGTTATTTGATATTGTTTTCCACTGCAATTTCCCTCTTTTGTCCTTGAACTTCCTCGACCATGAAAAAACGCCATTATTCTCCCTGCCTTAAACATTTTTTCGACCATGGAGATTCAACCATAATACTTCTGATTCAAACATTTATCACTGAACCCTATCAAAACAGAACTAAGGCATGAATGTAAGCTTCTAATATATCTGTTATGACTTCACAAAACTTACAAAACATATGCAAATGCAAACTAAATATGCTGAGTGGAAATACAATTGATCTACAAATGCAATTCATGCATAAACTAGCATA
>LPNX010520417.1:113363-130863 GCA_001517045.1 Pseudotsuga menziesii | reverse complement strand
TCCTCTTACGAGCACCAACTCGTAAATCAGGCACCAACTTGCTCAAGGAATGAGGACACCAATCGTTTTCAATATGTTCTTAATCAATCATAATACATTTTAAAGTTTTTTTCTAAAATGGTCCTTGAAGTTGCCTCAAAATAAGTCTTTCTCTTCAAATGCCAATGCAATCTTTTATATATGAAGCCTATATTAGTTCCATTCCAAACAAAACCAATGGAAGTGCTCCTTTTAATGCAAGATTCAAAATGAAAATAAACATGCAATGATGCAAATATTTTGGTATTTTCAAAATAAATGAATGTAAATGCAAAGTGGAATCACTAAACTCTCATCTCCCTGTAGCAAGTACGAAGACACAAACCTAACAAAACACCAAGACTCAATGATTCATGCACTAAAGTCAAAACAAAAAGTGGAAAAATGACAAGAACAACTTTCCTAAATAACTATTAAAAAGGGAGTTTCCAATCACAACAAAAGCAATCAACATACAATAGAGGAACCTTATAAGACCCAACAACACTCACAACCCACCCAACAATCACTCTAACCAAGATATCAAGCAAGAATTGAAGTGTATGTGACTGTTCAAAGAACAACAATGTATGTTTGCGACCTACTAAAGGACAACCTGCATATATGCGCGACTGTGAACACTGTCACCCACATATACAAAGTAAAAGGGGCAAAAAAGTAGGTTTAAGGCCTAATCACTCAAGGAAACTGTAAATAGATGACTATACCAGCAAACGTGACACATAAACTCAAAGAAATAGAGAGCAATTCAAGCAAAAATGCACCCAAAAGCTCCAACAAAAAGGAGACTTCCCTAGTGGACTCACCAATTCTATTACGAAGAAAATCTTCCTATGGCTTGGGGTAGACCACAACAAATAGTATGACACCAAAAATCAACTCTAATCCCAAATATGCCATATAAATGTAAATGCCAACAAAGAAAATAAATGTTTGTACCTCATCCGAAAGTTCGAACAAGCCCGTCGTTGTGCTTTCAATCCAATGCTTGGAACATACAACTTGTCCTCAACAACAAATATATCCAAACATATAATATATTAATGAAATGTTAGCACCTACTATAACATAATCCATTTCAACATGTGTGAAACAAATATACCCATGGGAATATATATAAAATTTGCACATGAAATTGGATGAGGAAAGAGTATTTATATTAATTCAAAATAGAAGTACAAAATGACAACCTCTACCAACAACTCATCGGAACTGAGAAACTAAGTTCCTCCACCACTTCAATCCTCCATGCAAAGGAAAGCTCACAAAGACAATGTAGAGATTGGGAGTTGAAAATAAAGAGTTCAATCAACAAGGATAAAGGGATGCAGACTCAAGCATATGGAAATGGGGCATAATTTCGCTATAGTTTCCTTACTCTCAAAGTTTCTCCTCCTCCAATGCTTCAAAATGGCTCAATATATAGCCCTCAAAGGGGAAACAGAGGGTCGAATCAGAACATTTTCTAGCATATGGAAGGTTAAGGATCGTAACCATCATGACTTGGCATGGAAAATCCAAAATAATTTTAACTTTGAACACAAAACCCGATGTACGCACATTGTCATAATGCAAGCTACGTATCGGCGAGCTGCATAACTATTCACCCGTGTTTATTTTTATTTGTTATATTTGTAGGGTTGTATTGAAGCAATGGGAATACGTTGAGCAAGGGGGATATAGTGAGTCTGCATAGGGATAGGGGAATCCCATCAAGGAAATATGCATAAGGCCTGGCAAATCACGCCATAACAGAGGGAGCCCAAATATTTGAAAGATCCAAGGGGCCTTCAAGTTCAAGAATCTAATGATACTTATTAGCATAAATGTTCACCATGTCATATAAAATTATTAAGTGGAGTCACCAAGATGAACATTCTTTCTTCACAACTAAAGAACATGTTCACTTTCTACACTCAACAACTGTCATTACTAATCGAGGGCTCTATTCCATAATGTACTTATTAGATTTTTTTTCTTTAGTGGAGTTGCTAGATAAGACCTACAAAGTTAGTCCTTTAACAATAATCTTATGAAATGCAAAACAAGAAAACACCTGGACTTTAGTTGTCCAAATTGCCATGCAAGGATATGTCATTGAAATCAACTGAGGAAATCTTGGTCCTCGACAACAACACCAAAAAATGTTATAGCACCGACGGATTTCATGAAATGCTTTTTTACAAAATCTATCATTTATGCTTAGGAGATCGAGCTTTGAACCAACAATTGCCCAAACTATTACACAATAATCTTTGAGTTATTTTGGCAATGGTGCCAAAAAATGTTACCTAAAAAAATACCACTCTTCCACGACTGAAGATAAATGGTCCCAATTCAAGTATGTGGACCTGGTCAAAATATGTGGATGTAGTCTATGATTGGAAAAACTTTCAAGGAAGTACACCAACTGTCACCTTGATGTAATCCCCTTTCTCTTTAGGTACTACTCTCGGGACCACAGGAGGTTCCCCGAAAAGAGGTAAGGTTAGAACCTGTAAGATACACAATACAACGTAGCTTTATCCCTACAACACCTTCCCATTGTTAATAGACCAATGCCTTATGAAGTCAACAAGACATACACAATACATCCTTTGAATTGGAAGTTTAGGAACAATAATGAAGATATAGCTCATTGTTGCAATTTTCTGCAGTAAAAACCAACAATAGAAAATTGGAGGTATATTTCAATCCAACCATTAGAATTACGTGAAATTGACCTCTCGATAACCAACAAGGAGGGGCACGCCTATCTTGCCTAAGGTGCACTTGTTTTGGTGGATTAAATATAAGAGTTAACACCGAGTTATACTACAGGTTTGCAACTTACCGCAGTCAAAACAAATCAACAAATTCATTGGCCTCAAATTCCCCCTAGGGTCCTCCCGGGTAACTTAGAATTTGGCCCAAACTTCCTCATACCCCTAGGATTTGAATTTTCCTTTGAGATGGACTTACAATAACTCAATAACCAAATAAAAAACAACTCCTTAGGACTATCGTTGCCTAGCCCTGGGATGACTTCACCTCCTTTAGGGCACTTTTAGGGCAAAACAATGATGCTTTTATAAATATTTTTAACATTTTGTGATTTTTTCAATATCTAATTTAAACATTAAATTATGGATGCATCTAAATATTTCATAAAACTATAAGTTAAATGACTAGGGCACAAAAATTTATATATTTGGATGTTTGCACAAATATAAGGTTTTTAGGATTTTTCATAATATATGATTTTTTATTATTATATATTTTAACAATATATAGTATATAAACTTCGATAAAAATATTTCAAGTGAATAGTAGGGAAACAAAAAATTAAGTCTTTTCCCTTCATGGCCATTGAGAAATCATGGTTAGCGTTTCTCTCAAGAATTGACAACCCTATTTTGAAGAATTAGGGCAAAACCAAGAAACCATAGGTTGCATTGGTCTTGACCTAATTAGGGAAAAAGAGGTGCCAAAGGCGTAATAAGAGAGACCCTCGAGAGAGGGATGCGTCACTTACCTGGCATCTCTTTTATGCATAAAAAAACCTATTTTACTCTTACCTTGGATGTCTTCAACAATGCAAGAGAAAGAGAACAAGAGATCTTACCACAAATGAAAAAGAAAGGGAGAAAAGAGAAACCTCCTAAGAATCCATTTCCTTAAACAAACCTTGCAAGATTAGCCTCAAACACTGAGAAAATAGCACATTGAAGCTTCAAGATTGCGAAGAAGAGAGTGTGCGCCACTATCCCAAGTAGTCAAGAAGAAAAATGAAAATAACTTTATTTGATCCCATGATCTTGTGTTAAAATGAGGAGGTGTTACCTTATTTATATGTGGCTTAGGCTAACTTAGCCTCCTTTACAAGCCGACTAACCTAAAATGAATTTTCAATGAGTTTTTTTTAGGGTTTGTTACCCAGATGCTGGGGACTAAACCTCATACAACATAAAATAATGGCAAAATACGATGAATTACTGCAACTTGGATGAAATGTTGAGCATGGAAGGAGGGTGTCATACCCCATCTAATCCTAACATTGTATTTTTTCCCTCGATGTCCTCCTCCTTTAAGTGGTAGGACTTCTTCAAAAGATGACATTTTCATTAATTTGGCATGCTTGGGCCAAGAGGAGGGTCAATACATAAGAGAAATAGGTCCAAGTGGACATAACGAGGTGTTCTAAGACATGTATGGCAACCTTTACATGTGTAATCACCTATACAAAGCATAAAAACAAGTGTGGCTGGGAGCCCCTAAACCATGTGTCATAATGACATCATATTAAGAAGCACCAAACACCAAGCCAGGGCACAAATGACCCAACATGTTAGGGGACTTTCGCCCATCAAGAGGCAGTAACCAATGGCACTAAGCCAACACTCCCTGGAATGAAAACCAAGAGGACCTGCCATTATTAGATCATGGGTCTTGAGCCCCACTAGACCAACAATGTTACATAATCAAGTCCCAGTATTGGCCTTTACAATAGAAAAGACCCCTCCTCTTTGGCAATATGATGTGGCATAGTGCAAAGAATCTAAAGGGTAACACCATCTCTTATGCACCTCACTCTGTATTTTCAACAACTGATCTCTTCTCGCGAAGCTCACGAGACTCTTTAGGGCCGTTGTTGTACTCATCCTTCTTATGGCAATAAATTAAACCCCCCACTCAAAATGCAGTATATGTTACACTTAAATCCTTATCAAAACCCAATATAATAAAAAAAAATCTCACATAAATGAATGTAATTTAAACAGGTAAAGAAAAGGAATAGGAAAGCCTTTCAAACAAGAAACTTACATCGCAAAGCGTTTGAGCAGTTTGAAGAGGAATTGAACTCACTTAAGAATGGAAGCCAAGAAGCCAAATTCAAGATGCGCAACAAGGAATGAAGGGAAACACAAAGTAATGGTACAAATGAACAATACATTACTTTCACTAGTTGATCTCTTCCATCTTGCTCTTTTCCTAGACGAAAGCATCTTCTTCCAAAGATGGCGTGTTTGCGTTCGACAACTCCATGATGGCACATGCAAGGAGGATATGCACTAAATTCTAATTCAGAAAAAGCACTCAATTTTATTAGAGCCTAGCTACGAGCTAGCAAACAAGAAAATGACAACGATATGGTAGGGTTTTCCCCTACTGCATATTATGTAATGGCCTATGGAGAGGATCTTGACCAATAATGTGGGGTTTGACGAAGAATTTTCACTGAAGATGGCAACAATTAACCAGGGTTTCAACTTCCCTATGGATGTTTCAACTTCTCAATTTCACAAAAATCAATAAAAATTGACATGTATTTCTTATTCAAGGCAACATGAAACATAGTACATCACATGTTGATTACTTGCACGACAAGTAACAATAAATGGTTGGCATGCAAGGTTAAAGGTAACTTGGTAAGTTTATTTTATTAAATTTTCTTATTATTTTTTAAAACCCTTCAATAACAAAGATGACTAATTTAAAACCTTTTTCATCCACTAAAAAGTGAGCAAGTTTTCAAAAAATTATTTAGAAATACAAAATCTAACTTGTCTCTTATGGATTGGCTCTCCATCTTTGGATGCAACTCTTATTGGGTTTTTGGTTTTTAGGTTAGAGATTTACCTCTTACTTTTTATAGGAGCCGCCTTAGCGTGCCCACTTTGTATTGACATCATGGTACCTCACATTCATATTGACTTACTTTTGTGGTCATTTATTGGGCATTAATAAAACTAGCACAACCACTTAAGTTGTGGATGGTGGACATCGATAGGCACAACTTAAATGGTTGGTGCTTCTGAACAATTGTTTTGGACCTTTGAACAATTGCTTTGGAGGTTCAAATGATAAATCCATCAAGCATTGAGATCGCTCAACCATCACCTCCCCTCCAAGCAGGATAAAATCATTGACAATTGTATTGAAATCCTCACGTAGATTTGGCTCCTACAAACCTTGAAAGAGACAAAAAAAAAATCATGGTTGGTTATGGAGGAAAGCTTCCATACCACATGTGGAAATTCCCACCTCTTTGTTGAATGTTTTTCCACCTTACATTTTTATTTTGCAAGAGATGACACAATTGGAGTTGTAATCAATGAGCGAAATTTATACCTTAAAGGCCACAAAACAAGGGTTTAAGGGAAAGTGGATTTCTCTTTACAACTTAATTAAGATGTGATATCGTGTTATAATCCACAAAGTCGTGTTATTTTTTGGATTCTAGATATCCATCCCCAAAAGTGGTGGCGTAATTATCTTATACTAACTAAAGGAGAAAGCTAATAAGGTTTGACTAAAACTATCCGTTTTCATTAAAATATTGAATTATTTATATTATATAATATATATATTTTGATTGGAATTACAAGTTTTGATTGGAACTCTTCTATTCCAAATGGGTTTATATAGGCCAGTTTTGATCGGAACTCTTTATTACAAATGAGTTTCTAGACTGCGTGACAGATTTTTCAGAATTTTCAAATTTCTTCCGTGGATGACAATTTGTGGTATTAAGTACTTATAATTAATGTTGGATTTTGAAAACATCACGAATCCGCGATCGAAATACACATAGAAAAGGTATTTGTAGTTGCATGAAGCTGCAGCAGCGTTTACATAGAGATCATGGATCGACGCAGGGAGAAGGAGAAAGACAAAGAACGTGATAGAGATCATCGGAGAGACCGAGACCGAGACCGAGACCGGGATCGAGACCGCGACCGCGATCGAGACAGAGAAAGGAGAATCAGCAGGCGGTCCAGGTCGAAATCGGCGGAGAGGAAGCCGAAACACGGGCGCTCCAGGTCCAGGTCGAGGTCGCCCCACGACATCAGCAGGAAGAAATACCACAAGTCCAAGTCGAATTCGAAGTCGAGGTCGAGGTCTCCCAGCAAATCTCGCCGTGATAAGAAACGCCGAAGGATCGATGACGACGACAAAGAGCGCCAGCGGGCCGCCGTGGTGTCGGAGTTCGTGGACGGGATCGCACGGGAACAAGAAAACCGCGCCTCCACTCTCGGCGGCAGGGGAGAAGAGTTCAACAGCGCCGCCGATCTTGACGGGGGCGAGGAAGTCGAGATGATGAAGAAATTGGGGATTCCGACGGGGTTCGATTCTACCAAGGGGAAGCCCGTACCCGGCGCTAATGTTAGCGGGGTCAGGGCCGTCACGAAGCGGCAGCCCAGGCAGTACATGAACAGAAGAGGAGGGTTTAATCGCCCCCTCCCAGAAGAGCGCAACAGATGAGCTTCCTTCACATTACTTTAAGGTCCCCCCTGTGTACTAAACTAATTTGGATAAGGAAATTCAGTGCATTACCTTACAAAATATCTCCAGGCGCCATTAGAAATATCTGCATTATTTTTGTTTCCAACTTTATCTATTCGAATACCTTTTTCCCCGAGGAGCATTGCAAATTGATTAAATGAAACCGATTGAAGCACATTTAGGATGTTTAGGGTTTTAAACAGTGTATTCGGAGAGTTAGACAGTTAGGGTCTGGTTGTACGTCCAAAATATGTAATAGATTTTGCCTTGCGGAACTTTATAAATTGATGAAATGGCAACGAATTAACACTGCATTTATGATGTTAGGGTTTTAAACAGTGAATTCTAAGGGTTAGACAACTAGGGTTTTGTCCTACTGAACTTTACAAATTGACAAAATGGCAGCGAATTAACGTACCTCTATGGTGTTTAGTGCTTTAAACAGTCGCTTCGTAGGGTTTTGTTGCAGGTCTGACATTCATGTATATTGGATATCACTACTGCGGGCGGGGATTATGGGGTTTTACTATTTTCTAGATTTTTGTCTTTGCGGGCGGGGATTATGGATTCAACTCTGGCATTTTTGGAACAAAGGGATACAATGTTAGCGTCACGGAAAGTATTAGCATGATATGCACACAAATGCTATATCAAAACTAGGATTTGGAAGATTATTTTTGCTCTGTAGATTGTATTCATAGGTTTCGGACGTGGCTTTGCACTTTCTTACCAGAAATTCTTCTATTTTTTTATTTTTTTGGCAATATTTCTAATTCTTGAAAATAAGACATTCGATTAAATGCGGACATATTTACTTTTATATTTGATTTGCCATATTCATATGTTGTCAAGATTTCCAGGGCATTCACCAAGTCTTGGATGAGATTTTCTTTCAAAGCCTACCTGCCGAGATTTTAACTGGGCTCATCCTTACAACAAGCACTTCAACTTGCTGCTAGACCACACTACTCCAAACTTATTTTCACTACTCCAAACTTATTTTCTGTATTTGAGCGCTTACAGAATTGAAAAAATGACACTTTATTGTTTTAAAAACTTTATTGTTGCAAAGCTCCTATTACTTTATTGTGTTAAAAACTTTTAACTGCAAGATTAGATCTCTAGAGAATTCAAATTTTTGCATAGCTTCTTGACTATGATGTCAATTTGATAACAGATTTTCCAATGTGATATATCTATCCTTTGCGACCTTAAACAAATTTCCCAATGTAACATTACTTGTAATTGAAATATAGGAATATATGCACTTGTCTTTCGGTTTATTTTGTTTTTTTAGGGGGATGAAACAGGTCCTGAGCGGCCATCTTTTGGCTTTTAGAGATTGTAAGTAAGATGGTATATTTTCTGTCAGTATCAATCAAGACAACATGTACCTGGCCTTGAACATTTTAGGATAAGCACACATCAGACAAGTTCTCTTATATAGTACAAAACTAGAGCACACAACAAATAAGAATTTTTATTTCTACTAATGAGAGTTTGCAGATTTTTTTTCTTTTTGTAACACATTGATTATTTAATATTGCGTTATTTAAAGATCATACATCATTATCAACAACATAAGTCTACTATATGAATTATTACATATTTTGCAATTTTAATTAAATAAGGCTTAGTTGTATGCATGGGTGGCTTAGGATTTTACCAAGTCTTGGGTTTCAGGATATACAAATACTATGAATTGCATATATGGAGTAATTTGCAAAGAACATTGGCTAAATGAAGAATGCAAGCTGGTAGCCATGCTATATGTAGCGTTCTATTATAATCATATCCCCTATTTTGGTATAATGTCTAATTTATAGTTTGGTTATTTATTTTTGATTCCAAGAAAATTTACCCAATGAATACACAATGGATGTCTGGCCAATGGATAGATGTTTTGTTTCTAGCCATGAGGAAGGCAAGGGATGTGTAGCCACTTTAGTTTCCTTTTAGCTTGTTCAAAGTATAAAGGTTAGATTCAACCTTTATGATTTGAACAAATAATGAAGGACTGGCTTGATTAATCTTTTTGTTCACTTAGTCTACTTTAGAGAAGGGAAACGAGAGAGTACTCAAGAAACTAGATAGAGCCATGTTATCGAAGCAAAATACCATTTTCTTCGATTGTGATGGCTCTTAGTTGGTGCAAGTGTTGGCATGTTGGAATCTGGATCATTGACCCATCTATTTTTTGGATTCAAGGGGTGCCAATAAGATGCAACTTTTTTTTTTAATTTTTATTATTCTAGGTTGCTATACCTAGGGAAAAATCTTCAATATTTCTTGTCATTTTGAGGATGGTACTCAAGGTAAACTCTAGATTCTTAAGGCACAAGGCGAGGCCAACAATAGGGCTCGAAGATGAGACGACAATATACTCATTATGAGCTCAACATGTCACTTATGGGAGTACAACTTGGGTGGAGAGGATAACACTCCATTTCACAACCTCTATGGCTAGACTTGTTTGGCAATAAGATGAAACTTTTCCAACCACATTAAATGATGGATTTCTCCTATCTCACAAATAATAGAATTAGAGTTGCATAAATTGCAATAGAAGAGTTTGGAATCTCATCCCTTGACCAAAAGGAGGAAAGGGGTGTATTGCTTCTTGGGATGATGTGATCTCTAAGATCATTACCTTCCTCCATGATTATGACTACCAAATATTTGCAATTAGTTGGTGTATTTTTTTTGTTAACATTCAAACTAGGGCTAAACAGTGCATTCAAAATCTCTACTGATAACCACACATGAATATCTTTTACAGTATGTAGTGAAATATAAAATTGAGAAATAAATCACAACATCGCATCACAATATTGACACTATTATTTTGGGTATGGAAGCCCCCGAAAAATCCAAGATGGGAAAACCGATGCAGTAGTCAAATATAGATTTTATTATGAGAAAATATGGAATGTTTACAATCACTGCAAATTCACTCAAACCTGGCGATTGCAGTACCCCAATAGAATCACTGGGCAAATCCCAACTAAACCCTAGCACCCTCCTGCGTGAGACAGTGCATTCAAAATCTCTACTGATAACCACACATGAATATCTTTTACAGTATGTAGTGAAATATAAAATTGAGAAATAAATCACAACATCGCATCACAATATTGACACTATTATTTTGGGTATGGAAGCCCCCGAAAAAACCCAAGATGGGAAAACCGATGCAGTAGTCAAATATAGATTTTATTATGAGAAAATATGGAATGTTTACAATCACTGCAAATTCACTCAAACCTGGCGATTGCAGTACCCCAATAGAATCACTGGGCAAATCCCAACTAAACCCTAGCACCCTCCTGCGTGAGTGTACGACCCACTGTACGACCTCCTACATGTGTGGATCTGTACGACTGTATGAGTACTGTACGGAATCAGTACAGTCTGTACGACAACTATATGGAATCTGTATGGTCTATATGGCCTTCCTCTATAACTGCTGCGTGTTGATCTGTGCGGGCTCTGTCTTGCCTGGCAGCTTGGTGATCCTATTTGCTTGCTCCTCAGTCTTCTTGGATAAATCTTTTGTCTGACTTTCTCTCCTTGTCTGTATCATGTATCTGTCAGAATATAAGTGTGTGTGTCCTAATCACCAATTGACCTTTTTTTTATAATTTTATGAAAAGCGAAAACCCTAATTTCACTCTTATAAAAAATATGTTAATTTATTTTCAAAAGTAAATTAAATACAATTGGTGTCTTGATTTAAGTCTTCTACAAGCAAGGAAACTTGCATGCATGAAGACCTTCCTTGTTGCTGCTATTTTAACACTCCCTTTCAACAAGGAAGGGATTAGGTAGCAACACCATCTTATCCCTGAACTTCACAAAACTGTGTCTACAAAGTGCCTTGGTGAAAATGTCCGCTACTTGCTCATCTGTTTGTATGTACTCCAACCAGATGGTTCCTCTTTGAAGACGATCTCTCAAGAAGTGGTACTTGATGTCTATGTGTTTGCTCCGGTCTTGGAACATTGCATTCTCAGATAGCCTGATGCCACTTTGATTGTCACAGTGAACTAGTGTAGCCTGTAGCTCACACTCGAACAACCCTGAAGTAACTTCCTCAACCGCATACCCTCACCAGCAGCCACGTTGATTGCTATGTACTCAACCTCTGTCGAGTTCATTGCAACTGACTTTTGCTTCCTGTTGAACTAAGAGATAACCCCTGATCCAATGTTGAAACAACAACTTGAAGTACTCTTCCTGTCTTCTACACATCTTGCTCAGTCACCATCCGTGAATCCTGCTAACTGTACATTCCCCTTGTGCTCATAAACCAATCCATACTCCACTGTACCTCTGATGTAGCAAAGCATGTGCTTTGCAGCTGTCCAATGCACTCTTCGAGGGTCCACCATGAACTGACTCAAAGAGTTGACTGCAAAGCTCATTTCTGGTCGATTGTTGACCAGATACATAAGTGATTTGATAAGCTGACGATACAAGGTAGGATCAAATTCGTTTGACCCTGATGCATCAATCTTCCTCTAGTTGGAAACTAGAGGTATGGACATAACCTTGCAGTCCTCCATGCTGAATCTCTTCAATATCTCTATTACATACTTCCCCTATCCAATGAAGAAGCATTCATCTCTTTGCCAAACCTCCAAGCCCAAAAAGTAATGCATCAGACCAAGGTCTTTCATTTCAAACTCCACTGCAAGGTTGGACTTGTAGTCTCCAATCAGCCTCTCATCTCCTGTAAGAAAAAGCTCATCCACATATAGGATCAGTATGAGAGGCACCTCACCTGTCAAGAAGTACAGGTTGTGGTCAGCCTCACTCTGCGGAAATCCCATCTCCCGTAGATAGTTGTCTATCCTTGAGTACCATGCTTGAGGTACCTGCTTGAGCCCATAAAGAGCTCTATGTAGTTTGCATACATGCGTCTCCCTGTTCTACACATCAAACCCCTCTGGTTGCTCAATATACCTCTCCTCCTCTATCACTTCGTTGAGGAAGGTAGTCTTGACGTCCATCTGATGGACTTGCCAACCCATCTCTGCTTCTAGTGAGATAATGGTTCGAATGGATGAATACTTGGCAACAGGGTCGAAAGTCTCCTCACAGTCAATATCCTCCTTTTGTGAAAACCCCTTTGCCATGAAGCACGCCTTGTACTTCTCTATGCTTTTGCCTACTGCATGCTTCACCTTATAGATCCATCTGGATCCCACACCTCTTTCCCTTCATGTCTTGGCACAACCTCCCATCCCTGGTTTTTCATGATGGATTCATACTCCTCAACCATAGCCTCTTGCGACACATCATGTTGTGCAACCTCCTCAAAGCTGGAAGGTTTAGAGTTAATCAACTCTGTCATTAGTGCCATATAATCGAGTCTCATTGGTGGTTTGCTTTGTCTCATGGAGCTTCGTGGAGGATCCACCTGCCTGGAATCCTATACTGTGGACCTCGACCAGTTAGGCCTTGGCCTAGTGTCAACCTGTTGCGACTGCTAGATATCGGTCTCCTGCTGTAGCTCATCCTCCAAGTCAATGACTGAGGATTCTTGTCTACCTGACTCTCTCTGACTACCAGAACCTGTGCCCTGTGTCTGTACTTGTACATCTTGCTCCTCCAACTTGACCCCTGAATCTTGTGTTGGTTGCTACTTTGCTGGTAAGCATAGATCTCTGCAAGGCCCTGTCCTCATCGAACTCAACATCCCTGCTCACAATGATCCTCTTGTGAGCAGGAATGAAAACTCTGTATGCCTTTGAAGTCTCGCTATAACCAAGAAGTAACCCCTTCTCTCCAGAAGGGTCCAACTTCTTCCTAGTGTCAGCATGGACATGACAATAGCAAACACTGCCAAATATGCGAATGTGACTCACATCTGCCCTAGTGCGTGTGAAGACCTCCTCGAGTGTCTTCCTTCCCAAATATGTGTGGGGACACTTGTTCTGAATGTACATTGTAGTCCTGTATGCCTCAGTCCAAAGGAATAGTGGCAATACTTGATCAAATAGCATGGCCTTGGTTGCTCCTACCATAGTCCTATTGTTTTGCTCCACAACTCCATTCTGCTGGGGGGTATGGGGCAGAGTGTGCTCTTTCTTGATCCCCTCTGCCGAACAATACTCCATGAACTCATTGGAGGTGTACTCACCTCGTTGTCTGTCCTCAACACCCAGATCTTCTTCCCTGTTTGGTTCTCTACGAGAGTTTTGAACTCTCAGAACCTCTCAAAGACCTCTGACTTCGCCTTCAGGAAATAGATCCAGTTCTTCTTGGAATAGTCATCAATGAGGGTTATGTAGTAATTGTAACCACTGAAAGAATGGACACTCATAGGTCTACATACATCGGAATGCACCAAGTCCAAAGGCTCCTTAGACTTGTGCATACTATGTGGGAAAGGCTTCCTAATGTTCTTCCCCAAAGCACAACCCTTGCAGTGGTTATGCTTCTCCTCCTATGCCTAAGGAACTCCAATGACAGCTTGTCTCAAGTGCCTCAGTGCTCCATGCTGTAAGTGTGCCATCCTCCTATGCCATAACTCACCCTGATTGCTGCTGCTGCTGACTAGAGCCTTTCAGGCTCAAAGTGTAGTCTATACACTTTTTTCGCTCCTTCCAATCACTCGATCCAACCTCCTATCTGATCCCTTTGGCTTGATATATACTCTATGGTCTCGGAACTTCACCTGATATCCCTTGTCCTCTAGAGTGGAGATTGATATGAGGTTCTTGGTCAATCTTGGAACATATAACATGTTAGCAAAACTGAGGGGTTTATCTGACTCCCTCTCAAATGAAATAGTGCCAACTCCCTGCGCTTGATACCTCGCATCATCACCCAACTCAACGTGGATCCCTGTTCCACCCTCCTGCAAGTCTCTGAAGAATCTCTTATGTCCAGTCATGTGACTAGATGCTCCATTGTTAATGTACCATATACTGCTCCCTGTGGTGCTTGCCATGCAAGCTATCAAGCAGAACTCCTCATCGAAGATCCTGCTGAACTCATCCACCTCTGCAGATCCAACCATCTTAGTGTTACTCTTCTTCTTCATGTCTGGATACTGGGAGGCAGAGTGTCCTTTCTTGTGGCAGATAAAACACTTGACCTTTGATACGCCAAGGTTCCTCTTACCATCCTTCTTCCTCTTTGCCTTACCCTTGCTCTTCCTTGTCAAGGTTAGAGCCTCCTCATCCATAATCTGTGGGGCACAACTGGATGAGCCTGATCCTTGACCCATTCGGGTCTCCTCCTGCACAAAGTCATCCCATAGTATGTGCCAATCAGGGAGCTTCTCCTTAGCCACAACACCTTTGACAAATGTGTCACATGGTTTAGGAAAGCCATTGAGGGCTATCCGAACTAGCTGCTCATCCTCATTCTTAGAGCCAACACCTCCAAGCTCATCCTTGATCTGTGTGAGCCTTGTGAGATAAGGCACCACAACTTCTCCCTTGGCCATCTTGGTGCTATGCATCCTCTCTTGCAACACCATCTTTTGGTTCTCGTTCTTGCTTTGGTATAGACTCTCCAAAGCCGACCACATTTTTGTTGCTGTCTTTTTCTCGGAAAGGTGAGTGAGTATATGGTCCTTCACTCCATCCATGATAATCAACATGGCTCTGGAATCAATCTTCTTCCAAGCTACTAATTTTAGCATTAGCATGAATACTTAAAAATTTGCAGACTAACCTTAAACAAATGATAAGTGCAGTAAAATAACATTCATCACATCAACACAATGGACACGAGTTTTTCACTGGGGAAACCTTTAAAGGACAAAACCCCCAAAAAACATTAGTAGCTCATCTCGTAAATGAGATGACTTAAATTCTTCAAAAAGTTCCACAAATCCGAATAGGGTTAACCATAGAAATCAAAAGATCAAATTTACACATTACATCACAAATGTCAAATTCAGACTTCTTAGGAAATAGGGCTTTTCCCTCTCCTGCCCAAAAGTTAAAGGTTGCTTGAAAAATGTTCAGATTTGTCCTTTGCTGCCCGGTTTTTTGACTGTCTGCCCGACTGTACTTTTCCTGTCTGCTTGAACTGCCCGATCTGCTCGGAGCTGCCCGTAGCCCTTCCCGGCAGCTTCCTCTGCTGTCCACTGTTGTCCGTCGATTGCACACCAGCAGCAGAAATCTTTCGAAAGCTGTCTCCTCACATAGGAAAGTGGGAGAGGTGTGACCTTGGGGGCAAGCACAGAGCTAGGTACTGTCACCTACTCCTAGCTCCTCCGTTTAGGCTAACTCCTAACGAAGCTAAGGGAGGTAGTCCCTACAAAAGAGTTTCTATGGCTCTTAAGTTGTTAAAGTGTTTTGATTAGTTGCGGATGCGGATGGTGTTGTTTAGGAGTTATTATGATTTGAAGTGTTTGTTTATTAAGAATATGACACTAAATCAAAAGCAATCCACGTTGCTAACAAGAGATTACAAAGATAAGCAAAAATTCTAGACTTTAATAGTGCATTCAGAGAAAGAAATTATGATAAACCATAGACCATTGATCAAATAATATAATTATGCAAATTAAAAAGGACCAGTGCCTTATGGAGTCAATGAAGCTGAAATGTGCCAGAGAATTAAACACAAGTCTAGAAATCAAGCTAGTGAGTGTTAGGTGATGCAAGTGCTCTTGGTAGGTTTTAAGGTTTTTATGTGTTCTTGATTAAGGTGTCAACGAAGGTTTATCAAAGCCGGGAGACTCTTCTAAGTTCCCTCCATTGAAGACATGTCGGGCCCGCCTAGTATCCTAGGCTGGTATCGCGAAGATTGACCAGCTAGCCGAGAATCTAAGACAGCGGGAGGTTCCGATGCCTCTACTAGGAAGTACTTTGGAAGAATCCCTACAACGCCGGTGCGTTGGTTACGGGGTGTTAAGTATTATTAGGTTACTCTTGCAGGGTTTAAAGATCCAGTGCCGTTTCTAGGTACTCCGATCTGAGATCGGTCAGAGCATACTCCGGCAAGGAGAGAACGAAGTTAATTAATTAAGGGGTGTGTGTTGCAAGTTTTATTAAATTAATTAATTAGGACTCTCCGACAGAGAGCGCTCTTGACTCCGTCTTATGACAGTGGTTCAAGAGACTTATCTAATCTAAGATGCCTAATGCAGGGATATGCAGTTCTATGAATGCTCTTCGATAGAGTGTGCTCTTGGCTTGTGTTACTGCAAGTTCAAGAGTCTTACTTAATTTGTTAAACTTGAAAAAGACATAGAACATAAAAAATCTAACTACCCAAGAGTCTCTTTCAGGCTTTTTAGGGCCCTAATCGGGAAAGCAAGGGGGTAAGTATACAGTAAGAACTTATTCAATATTTAATCAAACAGTGAAATCAATACTTTTACTTCATTTTCAAAACATAATGAATTAATCAAAACATGAACTACTTGATTATGATTATGCAACTTATCCTACCCTATCCTATCATTAGCAATTTAAACCAAAAATGAAAAGCATGACAATGAGACGATACAGGCTTCCCCCAAATGGGGGAAGAAGGGTGTGGGAGCTGTAATCCCATTCGCCTTTTTATTAATTTTTACAGTTTTGATGGCTTTTATTTTTTGCCTTTGCCTTGGAAGGACATGGAGAGAAAGGGATAGAGAGAAGAGGGAAGATTTGTCTTTTTTGTTTTTGCTTGCTTCCTTGCTTGCTTAAGGCCCTTTGGGTTTTTCTCGATTCTTCCTGCAAATAAGAGCTTTAAACAATTCAAACGTTATGTGTTACTCAAAAATTTAAAGACAAACTACAAACTAAATTCTCAAAAAGAGGGTAAAAACCAGTAGTGAAAGAAAATGAAAGAGAGAGGAGAAAAACCAAGAAAAGGGAGAGAGAAAAGGTGAAAAAGAGGGTTGTCCAAAGGCAAAAAGAGGGCTGTAAAACAGTAAAAAAAAGGCAGCGAACAGTCAAAAGAGGGCTGTCCACAAGGAGGAAAAAGAGGGCTGTCCAAAGCATGAAAAAAAGGGGTGAAAACTAGGTAAAACGAGGGCTGTTCAAAGAGAAGAAAGAGGGCTGCAAAGCTGAGTGAAAAGAGGGCAGCGAAAAGTCAAAAGAGGGCTGTCCACAAGGAGGAAAAAGAGGGCAGCGAAAAGGAAGGAGGAAAGGCGAGCCAAACAAGGCAAAGAACGGGAAGGCAAATGATGGAAAGAAGTAAACTAGGGCTTCCTAAGTAATCGGTAACCAAAATAATT
>LPNX010520417.1:0-112977 GCA_001517045.1 Pseudotsuga menziesii | reverse complement strand
ACCACAAGTACTGAGTTGCATGGACCTCCAAAGTCTTGATTTTATTCCAAAAGATGAGCATAAGCCATTACAAATTCTTATAGAGTAAGTTTACAATCAAAGATCCATCCTAATAGAGCTGAAAGAGCCTTTTTTTAACAAATGAGAGAGTGCTAAAACCCTAAAACCAAAAAACCAACCCTAACCAGCTTAGCCACCTAACAAAGAGCCCAGACCTAAACCTAAGAACCGGGAGTGAGGGGAGGCCTCCACCTAGGCAAGGCACCCCCACTCCAAACCTGTGCACTGAAAACAAGCCAAGGATGAGGCCACATGTGTGAGTCTGGATGTAGGTAAGCTCATCCTTTAGGTCTGGCAGGAGCCTGAGCTAGGTTTGGGAAGCCCACTGATGGTGTAAGCTTCAGTCTTCACCTCGATCAAATCACCGGACCAATGAGAGCTCTCCATCTCATCTTTAGCTGGAGATGACATGTTTGATAACTGATAATAAATTAATTGCTCTCTTAATGATGACTGAAGCTGAGTTATGATAACTCCAATCATCATAAGTGTTCCATGAGATGTCATTTAGCCTTTTATTTTAATAAATTTGGATTAATTTGGAGAGTTTTAGTTTTCTCCAAAATAATCATTTTTTTTAATAAAAATGATTTTTTAATAAAAATCATTTTTTTACTAAAAAATCATTTTTTACTCAAAATTGATTTTTTTGAGTAAAAAGGCATTATGTGTCCGATTGCTAATTCGAAAGTTGGTTTTGATTGGCTGGCTAATCAAGAATGATTTTTGGCTCAAGGTTAGAGCCTTCAATCACTGAATTCTGAATCCGGATCATGAACCGGTTTTTTCCATTTAATTTATGGAAAAATTAACCCAAAAAACTTAGGAAAATTAATTAAAAATTAAAAAATAATTTTTCACTGTTCGAAAAAGATTTTTTCGAATTTTTTTTTATGTGTCCAGATGACTTAGGACACGACCATGATCTATCTAAATAATGTCTAGTAGGCTTATCACACTCAGTTGGGCTCTAATAACCCCCCAAGGCCCAGAATTCAACATCGGGCATTCCAGCTTTGGAGGAAGCGGGAGAAAACCTCGTCAATTATACTCGGTTGAAGGCAAAGCATAATTGTCAAGGGCAAAAAACTCCCTAGAATACCCTATTTGAGATTCTACGTCTCAGGAGACCGAACCACTCAAAAATATCCTACTAGCACATTTTATTACAAACCTCGTGGGGCCATGGTCAAAATTATTCAAATAAAAAAGTGACTAGCCAATATTGGCTAGACAAGCAGACGGATCAACTGATACACTGGAATCAGACTTTGAACAAGTCTTTCAACTGGTGGCTCCTCAGGTAACCCAACTATGGTACAAAAAGTTGGATAACACCCACTACCCCAATCTGATTGTCTGCTGCCCGACAACTTGCCCGGCTGCCTTGCTTTGGCAGCAATGGTGCTGCCCGAAGGTCTAGCACCTAGCTCGAGCCCTTATGGGTTGTCCTGTGGGCTGCCCCAAGGGTTTGTGCAGCCTCGAGATGCTACAACACCCTCACGGGTATGTCTACAGGCTGCTCAGATGGACTGTTAGGGCACGGTAGCCCTTATGGTTTTGCCCTAGGGCTACTCGAGGGTTGGTCGTGAGCCAAACCCTCATGGGTATGCCTGTAGCAGGCTGCCTGTGGGTGCCGAGAGGGTAGTGCCCTAAAGTGCCTTGCACGAAAAGGATAATGACAGCCTGCAGAAGGGAGAGGGGCTGCCCAGCTTCCCGGAAAGCTACCCGAAATTCTGCGGCTGCCTAGATCTGAGAAATGCTTGAGAAGAGAAGAAGTTGACCGTTGAAGAGAAGGGTTTGCTGAGGAAACCCTTAAGACATAAAAGATAGGAAACCCTAGCTTAGGGTTTGTCTTCAATGGAGGATGATGATGCCCTAACTAGACTCATCCATGCTAGGGCACACTCATAAACTTTCTTCTTCACCTGTGAGATCTTCAGTATAGCAGCTGTACCTGTGAAAGCAAGTGTGTGTGTGATAATGAATTGGCTTGATCTTCTTTTATATCCTTGAGTCACTTGTAAGTGGATTAAAATTAGAAAGAACAAAATAATGTTATTTTATTCTTTTCTAATTTTCACTTTTACCTTTTAGCCTCAAAAGGTCCTTTATGTATTTTTGACTTTTACCAAAGTCCTTATTTATTTTTGACTTTAACCTGTGGTCCTTTTTCCCATTGTCCAAAAGTCCTTATGTATTTTTGACTTTTGCTTTTAGCCTTCTTCAAGTGCCCCTTGTGGTCATCCCCTGTGGTCTTTTAATTCCATACAAAGTACATCATCGTAAACCAAGAGCGTTACTAATGCTTTTATCTCACACTCTGTGTGACACCAAGATCAGGGACTAGGGTATCTTAACCAAGGGTAGCTAAGCCTTGGAGAAGACCACAAGCCCATTGATCAAGGGTCAGAGTGTCATACATGCCTAGAGCAAGTCTAGGGCTTATAGTGCCTTCCTGGTAACAGACCAGGTGCCTTAGCCATAGGCTGGATAATTTGACCCTAGGTCAAATACTTGGTAACAGACCAAGCGCTTGGCTACTCAGAACTAAGCTGAGTCTACCAGTACTAGACTGGTCCACATCGTGGTCCCGGACCAGATGTCTACCATTCAACAAAATGGTCACTCAACACTGGGTTGAGTCTACCCAGGGCAGAGCTGGGTCCATATCATGGTCAAGGACCAGATATCTACCATTCAACATAATGGTCACTCAACACTAAGTTGAGTCCACACTGTGGTCTCGGACCAGGTGTCCCCATTCTCTTAAGAGAATGGCTCTCAATGCTGCTCAGAAAAATCAACACTGCCTCTGGTCACTCAACACTAAGTTGAGTCCACACTGTGGTCTCAGACTAGGTGTCCCCATTCTCCTAAGAGAATGGCTCTCGATGCTGCTCAGAAAAATCAACATTGCCTCTCAGCGAGAGAGGCATTCTTGTTGATGAAATTGTCATTGATGCCAACATGGACTTGTAGTGGCTCCACGGGATGTCATTGATGCCACCAAGTCCCACCTGTAGTGCCTTGACCCCTTACAGAGTGGGTTTGTGCCTTGAAGCACCTTGTACCCAGTTGACAAGGTCCTTGTACCCACAAGGATGAATCTTGAAGCCGCCACCTTGCTGAAGACATTGAAGACCCTGGAGATGGTCCTGAAGCCCTTGGAAGACGTTGGAGAAACCCTAGATGGGTTGCAGAAGCATTAATGACCCATTCTGTGGTCATTCATGCTCTGATGGTGTCATGGTACCCTAGGAGAAACCAAGCTACCCCATAGGTGATATCTTGCTGGATCATGTGGTTGAGGTGGTTAAAGAAGACCATGAAGCCCCTTGCTTGATGAAGAAGCTCATGAAGCCTTGGAACCCCTGATGAAGACCTTGATGGCCTTGCAAAGATCGTGGAGCCCATTGCACTTAAAGAAACATTTCCATGGTACTTATAATATTTGATAAAGCCCATTATCATGATCATTGATGAGACCATGACGTGTATGATATCATTATCACACTTAGAATATGGAGCACTCTCGGTTGGTATGTTGAAGAAATTTGTATCTAAGTTCTTACTTCACGATGATAAAGTCATTGTTTGAGTGCTTGACGAGATTGAACCTTGGAGTCCACATAATGTGGGTTGGTAACCCTTAAAGCTCTTGACATATGGGCACATGATGTATGGCGGCTTGGACCCCCTTGGATGTTTTGACCGCCCTTGTACCCTTGAAGAATTCATTGAACACTTAATTATTTTTTTTTGATGATGAACTTCTTGGTCCTTAGAGCCCACAAGTTTGGATCTTGATATGTTCACAACTAAATCTAGTTAACAATGATGACCTTAAAAGTAAACGAAGGATGAGGTGGCATACAAGTCGGCCCACACAATGTGACAAATGTATTAAATAAAAAAAATCAAGTAGAAGTCGGCTCTGTCAAAACAAAATTTAAATAAAAAATCAAATGTGTTATTTACAAGTCGGCCCCATAAAAAATTCATAAAAAATGTGTATAAATAGAAATAAAAAGTTCTAATTCAGGTGGAGATTCGATTGTGAGGTAAGGAGCTCTGAGATTCTTGAGTGTGCATTAAGGTAGCCGCAGTAAGTGATGAAGTGAAATTTTGGTGGAGAATTTGCAGACTGAGGTATCCTCAGTTCCGAATTTCTACAGGATAAAGTTTTTTTTTTCCAACATCTTTCATAGCCCGAATGTTTGAAAGGAGGTTCAGCTCAGCATACAGTCCGAGTTTTTTTTCTTGTGAGTTTACCACAGTCCGAATTTGAAAGATTTAAAGCTACCATTGTACAAACAGTCCTGAAATTTTCTACACAGTCTGAAGTCTTCTACAGCAAAGTTTTAAGGTCATCCTCACAGTCCAAGATCATTCACAATGGTAGTGTGACACTCAGCCCGGGCATACTGATGAAGTCCACTGAGGCAGCAAATGTTGAAGTCCATTGAGGCAACGAATTGAGTGGATTTTCGGTGAAGATTGAGTTCTGAATTTCGGATGAGCTCTGAGGCTGGTGGACTGAGGAAATTCGGTGGTGGAACAGTCCCGAATTTCACAGTGGCAGCAGTAGAAGTAAACAGTCCGAATTTTGCAGAGTTTAGAGGACTGAGGCACTTTGTCTAAAATTCTTCGGTGGAGATACAGAACAGCAACAACAACTTAGAATTCCGAGCTTGACATTCTTCCACAGATCTGAAGCATTCAACAAGTTGACAAGCCCTCCATTCTGGTTACACATAGCAACAGTATCCCATGGTGGTGAAGAAGGAATTCGGTGGTGACCAACAATGTCTTGGAAAGTCTTTTTGGAAGCCGCAGCCCAAATCTTCCTTTTTGCAGCAGTATTGACTAACAAAGTTCGGTGAAACAGTCTCGAACTTGAGTAGCAACAGTCAGGATTTAACAAGTCCGAATCTATCAATGTGAACAGTTAAGAAGATGACCTTTACTCATCATGAAGACACAGTCCTTTGAAGAAAGTCCGAGTTTGATGTTTACAAGCAGCCTGAGTTTATACTTGGTGTGAATCTTTCACATGCACACTTAACCCGAGCTTGACTGGTGTTAGGGCCTTTTATCAACAGTCTGAATTTGAAGTTATCCACAGTCTTTGACATAGAGGCAGTGGTAGCAGTTTTGTTGGGCATGAGTAGTCTCTTGGCATGGGGACAGAAGCAATGAACAACAGCTAATGGCAGCAGCAGATTGATTTGAGTAGAAGATCAATAGAAGTAGTGCTTAAGCACTTGGGTGTATTAGCTTGATGACATCTTGAAGACATTAATGACTGTGTGGACAGACTGATGACATGGTTGTGACTGTTAATTGGATCGACTGAGGTATGTACTGATTTTATTTAGCCTAGCCTTCTTGAAAGAAAACGGGGTTATCAGGCCTGAGTATCTTCAGTGATATATCAGTCCTTGTGAGGCCTGTAAAAGGTATGACTGTGTATACTCTATGCAAACTGTAATGATGATGCAACTATGATGCATACTCCTTGATGTGATGGGTGTATTAGCTTGATGACATCTTGAAGACATTAATGACTGTGTGGACAGACTGATGACATGGTTGTGACTGTTAATTGGATCAACTGAGTTATGTACTGATTATATTTAGCCTAGCCTTCTTGAAAGAAAAAGGGGTTATCAGGCCTGAGTATCTTCAGTGATATATCAGTCCTTGTGAGGCCTGTAAAAGGTATGACTGTGTATACTCTATGCAAACTGTAATGATGATGCACTATGATGCATACTCCTTGATGTGATGGGTGTATTAGCTTGATGACATCTTGAAGACATTAATGACTGTGTGGACAGACTGATGACATGGTTGTGACTGTTAATTGGATCGACTGAGGTATGTACTGATTATATTTAGCCTAGCCTTCTTGAAAGAAAATGGGTTATCAGGCCTGAGTATCTTCAGCGATATATCAGTCCTTGTGAGGCCTGTAAAAGGTATGACTGTGTATACTCTATGCAAACTGTCATGATGATGCACTCTGATGCATACTCCTTGATGTGATGCATAATGATGCATGCTTATACACAATGACAATACATACTATGATGACCAACATCTGCCACAGCTCGAGGTTGAAAGCATAAAACCATACACGGTAGAGGTATCTTCGGCAACACATACAAGTCTGGTTTTGATCTGAGATTGAGTTCTTTACACAGTCAGTATTGATAGTCCACAGTTGACACAAGTCTGAAGTTGATAGCGTGACATTGTGTAAAGAATATACACAGTCCAATGATGATGATGACAGTCCTTTGAAGCATATACATAGCCCCAGTTCATGAGGTTGTGAAGTATGACTGGTCTAAGACTAACAGCCAAAGACAAGACAGTTCTAGTACATGATGAAGTGATGATATGAAGAATGGTTTGAAGTCTTCTACAGCAGTCATACATATCCCAGGTAGGGAGTCCAAAGCTGTGATGCACAGCCAATGAAAGGTTGATGTTGCAGATCTTGAAGATGGAGATGATTAGTGAGAGCAGCAGTGTTTCTGATATACTTGAGCAGCAGAGGTTGACAAGCATAGAATAACAGCAGCAGTGTTGATAAAGAGCAGAGATTGATGATCAGTGATAGGAGCTGTATGATGATTTGACAATGACTAGAGTACAGAGGTTGTTGAGCAGCGGTGAGCAAATGAACAAGATGACTGATGAGCAGTGTTACAGCAATGTTGATGTGATTGATGAAATGAAGTGACAGTAAGCTTTAACTGTAAATGCAAGCTTGTCTTGCTTTTGAGGTTAGGATACCTCAAACCCTTCTTGGCAGGGTCTAAGAAAACCGGGCAGGGTCCTGGATGCACAGTAGGTGCTCTTTGTATCAGTAGGTGCTGATTTTACTTAACGGTTGTAGGCGGACCAAAACTAATACAAAAAGATTATAAAATTATATGGTGTTGTGTTCTGTTGTATTATGGTTCTTGATGATTCAAATGCTTATGATATGTGAATGATGAAATGAAATATGTTTATGAAATGATTATGCAAATGGTAGAATAATGGAGTGATGAATTGGTAGTTAATTGTTACAAGCTAAGAAAAGTTATAAAATTGGCTTTACACTGATTCACCCCCCCTCTCAGTGTCTAACAATTCTTAGCCATACCAAGCTTGTCACGAAAGTACACAAACTTTGATGTTGATAGAGGCTTGGTCAAGATATCTGCAATCTGTTCATCCGTACGAATGTACTGCAACTTCAGAGCACCTTTCTGCACTAGGTCTCTGATGAAATGATACCTCATTTCAATGTGTTTCGATCTATCATGAAACATTGGGTTCTCCGAAAACTTTATGCGACTATGATTACCAAAATGTATGATCGTTGAGTCAAGCTTTTCCCTATACAGCTCAAATATTAGTTTTCTGAGCCAAACTGCTTCCTTGTAGGCATCACTTGCAGCAATATACACTGCCTCAGCTGTACTCTAAGCTATGGAACCCTGCTTCCTGTTGGACCAAGAGATCATTGCTGATCCCATACTGAAGCAATGACCAGAGGTACTTTTCTGGTCAACTGCACTGCCAACCCAATTTGAATCTGTAAATCCAGATAACAATACTACACTGCTGGAAGTATACCTAAGCCCATAAGTGATGGTACCTTGCACATATCTGAGTACATGTTTGACAACTATCAAGTGTATGTGCTTCGGATTGGACATGAACCGACTCAGTGCATTCATTGTGTACTAGATGTTTGGTCTTGTATGCACGAGATACATCAAGGAACCAATAAGCTGTCTATATAGAGTAGAGTCCACACTCTGTGAACTGGTGGCTGAGTCCTGCAACTTTGTCAAGTTGGTAGTCATCGGTACGTTCATGGACTTGCAGTCCTGCATTCCAAATCTCTGCAAGATATCCACTGCATACTTTCCTTGTGTCAGGAAAATCTCGCTTGGCTTTTGCCAGACCTCTAAACCAAGGGAGTAATGCATCAATCTGAGATCTTTCATCTCGAATTCAAAGGTAAGCTCCCTCTTACACTGAACTGTCAACTAATCATCACCTGTAAGAAACAAGTCATCTACATATAGAACAAGTGTCAAGACATGATTATGAACAACCTTAAAGCACAAGTTAGAATCAACTGTACTTTTGGACAACCCCAAGCTGTGGAGAAATTTATCCATCCTGACATACCAGACTCTCGGAGCCTGTTTTAGTCCATACAAGGCTTTCTTCAGCTTGCATACATGAGTCTTCTTCCCATGAGTCACAAATCCTTCAGGTTGTTCAATGTAGACTTTCTCCTCAAATCTTGCCATTGAGAAAGGCAATCATTACTTCCATCTGATGTAACTTCCATTTGAATACTATAGCAAGTGAAATGATGGTTCTAATGGCAGTATACCTCGCAACAGGAGCAAATGTCTCATCATAGTCAATGCCTTCTTTCTGAGTGAAGCCACGAGCTACAAATCTGGCTTTATACTTTTCCACACTGCCATCTGCAGCATGCTTGATCTTATAAAGCCAACTGGAAGTCAATACTGACTTTCTTGTTGGTTTGGGAACAACTTCCCACACATCATTCTTCATGATTGACTTGTACTCTTCAATCATGGCATCAACCCATACCTATTTACTTGCTGCTTCTTCGTATGATAAAGGTTTTGAACTGATAAGCTGACTCATAAGACCAGAGTACTTCCATGGTCTTATGCTTTCTCTGAAACTCCCGAGAGGAGCTTTATGCTTCTTGCCTTCTAGCACCGTATCTCGGTACCAAGCAAGTCTCCTTTTGGAAGGAGGAACTTCAAGTATTCTTTTGGTGGACTTTCAGTGTCCTTAGGTACCTAGAATTTGATCCTCAAATTCCTCTTCCTCCCTCTGAATTTCTGAATATGGAAACTCAAGTGAAGTAAACGCATCTTCCGGTGAAAGCTCTAGTGTTTTACGAAACACAGCTTCCTCATGGAAGATCACATCTCTGCTGACCTCAATGTGCCTTTGTTTGGGTATATATACTTGATAAACCTTTGAGTAATCACTATACCCAACAAATATACCTTTCTTACTGGAGGGCTCTAGCTTGGCCCTCATTATTTTTGGCACATGGACATACACAGGAGTGCCAAAAATCCTCATGTGGTTAACAGCAGGTTTCTTCTTGGTGAAGACTTCTTCTGGAGTCTTCTCTCCCAAGATAGCATGAGGGCTTCTGTTCTGAATATACACAATAGTACCTGTGGCTTCAACCCACAAAGATAAAGGAAGATCAAGATCAATGATCATAGCTTTAGCAACTTCACAGATTGTTCTATTCTTCCTTTCTGCAGCCCCATTCTGTTCAGGGTTGTAAGGTATTGTCAGCTATTTCTTGATTCCTGCTTCTTGGCAAAAATCATGAAACTCATTAGATTCATACTCACCTCTGTTATCTGATCTCAAGACATGGATGTGTCTACCAGTCTGATTTTCAATCAGTGTCTTGAATTCTTTGAACCTGTCAGGTTTCATTTTTGGCCTCGAGGAAGTAAATCCATGACTTCTGAGAGTGATCATCAATAAACAAGACATAATATAAACACCCACTCAAGGAGGGTGAAGACATGGGCTCACAAATGTCAGAATGAATCAAATCCAAAATGCCTTTAGATCTACTTTTGCTTCTTGGAAAGGATTTCTTAGTGTTCTAACCTAGAGCACATCCTTTGCAGATTTCTTCATGTTTTGGAGAAACTTTTGGCATCCCTGTGACCATCTTCTGCAATCCTGGGAGAGCTGTGTAGTGAAGGTGTCCAAACCTTCTATTCCAGAGTTCACATGGATCAACTGTGTGATGTACCAAAGCACGAGTGGAATCTTTGGAAGCCTCGTAGAGGCCTCCCTCTTGAACCCCGATCTGTACTGCTGAGTTTAGATCTATGTCTTTTACCCCTAAAAAGACCTTCTTATCCATGAAGAGGACTCTGTAACCTTTTTCTTCTAAACCAACAACAGATTAAAGATTCTTCTTTAAACTAGGAACATAAAGAATATCATCAATATGAAGAACCGTACCTGAGTCAAGTTGAAGTGAAGTTGAGCCAATTCCTTCAATCTTGTAAGTGGAGTCATCTCCAAGTTCTACCTGAGTGGTGAACTTCTTTTTTCTGTAACTGGTGAGAGCTCCACGGTGCCTGGAGGCACCACTGTCCATCAACCAAGAAGTGGAACAATCGGTGAGAGAAGAAATCAAGTAGTACTCTCTTCTAGGTTCTTCAGTTTTGTTAGCCTTGGTTTTCTTCTTTTTCTTTGGTTCTTCATCTTCTTCTTCCTCTGCTTTTGCAACAGATGCTTGAAACCTTCGATTAGGTTTCTTCTTGTTCTGCCTGCAGTCTTTAGCAAAATGTCCAGACTTATGACAATTATAGCATTCCACTTTTGACATGTCAGAAAACTTACCCTGAGGTTTCTTTCCCGTCTTTTGCTGATGGAAAGGATACTTGAATTTCTTTATCTTCGCTGTAAGTGCAAGGTTGTCTTCCTTGGTTACCTTGCCTGAGGTCCTTCCCTCTTCTTCTATGCAATCATGCCAAAGCCTTTCAAAGGTTGGTTGATTCTCACGTCCACTGACGGATGCCATGAAGGTTTCCCAAGAGCTTGGGAGACCATCAACCACAGTTTGCACAAGGTCATCATCATCAACGGTAACACCAATAGCAATGAGTTGATCTCTTGCCTGTGCAATCTTCGTGAAGAAAGAACGGACCCCTTCATCCTTGTTTAGCTTCAAAGTTTGTAGTCTTTTCTTCAAGACTCTCTTTTGACTAGGAGCTTTCTTCTCATATAGGTTTGCCAAAGTATTAAAGCATTCTTTAGCAGTCTTCAAGGTTGTGATGTTGGGCATCACTGTCTCTTTAACAAAATCATAGATGATTCTTCTAGCCTTACCTTGCTTCCTCTTGTAAGCAAGCCTGCCAGCATTGGATGTTGGCTCCTCTATGACATTAAAAAGAATGTCATCCAAGTCATTCTCTTCTAGAATGGCTGCTATCCTGGCCTTCCAGGAGTTGTAGCTGGCTAATCCATTGAGCTTCTCTTCTGGTCTGAATACATCGACAACCATCTCTGCAACTTAGTCAAATGTTAAGTCTGCAAAACTTATCCCAAGGTCTAGGAAAACAACAACAATGTCCCTTTACTATGTTTTGACATGCTAAGCTCTGATACCATGTTGAATTTTAGCATTAGCATGAATACTTAAAAATTTGCAAACTAACTTTAAACAAATGATAAGTGCAGTAAAATAACATTCATCACATCAGCACAATGGACACAAGAGTTTTTCACTGGGGAAACCTTTAAAGGACAAAAACCCCAAAAAGCATTAGTAGCTCATCTCGTAAATGAGATGATGACTTAAAGTCTTCAAAAAGTTCCACAAACCACAATAGAGTTAACCACAGAGATCAGAAGATCAAATTTACACATTACATCACAAATGCCCAATTTAGACTTTTCAGGAATTAGGGCTTTTCTCTCTCCTGCCCAAAAATTACAGGCTGCCCAAAAATGTTTAGAGCTGTCCTCTGCAGCCTGGTTTCTTGACTGTTTGCCCGATTGTACTTTTCTTGTCTGCTCGAATTGCTCGATCTACCCGGAGTTGCCCGTGGCCTTGCTCGACAGCTTCTTTTGTTGCCTGCTGCCTCGATCTGATTGTTTGCTGCTCGATAGCTTACCCGGTTGCCCTACTGTGGCAGCTATACTGTTGCCCGAAGGGCTAGCAGGTAGCCTGAGCCCTTGTGGGCTACCCTAAGGGTCTGTGCAGCCTCAGGTTGCTACAACACCCCCACGGGTATGCCTACAGGCTGCTCGGAGGGACTGTTAGGCCACAACAACCCTTATGGGTTTGCCCTAGGGCTTTTCGAGGGTTGGCCATGACCCAAACCCTCAAGGGTATGCTTGTAGCAGGCTGCCTGTGGGTGTCGAGAGGGCAGTGCCCTAAAGTGGCTTGCCCAAAAAGGATAATGACGACCCGCGAAAGGGAGAGGCGTTGCCCAGCTGTTCAGATTTGAGAAATGCTTGAAAAGAGAAGAAGTTGATTGCTGAAGAGAAGGGTTTGCTGAGAAAACTCTCAAGACAGAAAAGATAGGAAACCCTAGCTTAGGGTTTGTCTTCAATGGAGGATGATGATGCCCTAGCTAGACTCGTCCATGCCAGGGCACAATCATAAACTTTCTTCTTCACTTGTGAGATCTTCAGAATTGCAGCTGTACCTGTGAGAGCAAGTGTGTGTGTGATAATGAATTTGCTTGATCTTCTTTTATATCCTTGAGTCACCTGTAAGTGGAACAAAATTAGAAAGAACAAAATAATGTTATTTTATTCTTTTCTAATTTTCACTTTTACCTTTTAGCCTCAAAAGGTCCTTTATGTATTTTTGACTTTTACCAAAGTCCTTATTTATTTTTGACTTTAAGCCATGGTCCTTTTTCCTATGGTCCAAAAGTCCTTATGTATTTTTGACTTTTGCTTTTAGCCTTCTTCAAGTGCCCCCTGTGGTCTTTTAATTCCATTCAAAGTACATCATCATAAACCAAGCGCGTTATTAATACTTTTATCTCACACTCTGTGTGACACCAAGATCAGGTACTAGTGTATCTTAACCAATGGTAGCTAAGCCTTGGAGAAGACAACAAGCCCATTGATCAAGGGTCAGAGTGTCACACATCCCTAGAGCAAGTCTAGGGCTTATAGTGCCTTCCTGGTAACAGACCAGGTGCCTCAGCCATAGGTTGCATAGTTTGACCCTAGGTGAAATACTTGGTAACAGACCAAGCGCCTCCATTCTCCAAGAGAATGGCTACTCAAAACTAAGCTGAGTCTACCAGTACTAGATTGGTCCACATAGTGGTCCTGGATTAGATGTCTACCATTCGACAGAATGGTCACTCAACACTGGGTTGAGTCTACCCAGGGCAAAGTTGGGTCCATATCATGGTCAAGGACCAGATATCTACCACACAACAGAATGGTCACTCAACACTGGGTTGAGTCCACACTGTGGTCCTAGACTAGGTGTCTCCATTCTCCTAATAGAATGGCTCTCAATGCTGCTCAGAAAAATCAACAAAGTGTGCTTGTCAAACCCTAGATATCCAATCTAGGTTTGTGTCTTCAATAGATCTGCCCCTGATCTATCACTGCTGCTACAAATCTATCGGCTTTAGCTCACCAGAGCTCTGATACTATATAAATTTCCCTTTAACATTCAAACTAGGGCTAAACAGTGCGTTCAAAATCTCTACTGATAACCACACATGAATATCTTTTACAATATGCAACGGAATATAAAATTGAAAAATAAATCACAACATCACATCACAATATTGACACTATTATTTTGGGTATGGAAACCCTCGAAAAAACCCAAGATGGGAAAACCGGTGCATCATTCAGATATAGATTTTATTATGAGAAAATATGGAACGTTTACAATCACTTCAAATTCACTCAAACATGGTTTTTGCAGTACCCCAGCAAAATCACTAGGCAAATCCCAGTTAAACCCCATCACCCTCCTGCGTGAGTGTACATGTACGTCCTCCCACACGTGCGGATCTGTACGACTGTACGAGTGCTGTATGGAATTCGTACGGTTTGTATGACTGTTGTACGGAATTCATACGGTCTGTATGACCTTTCTCTGTAGTTGTTGCCCGTTGATTCGTGCGGGCTCTGTCTTGCTTGGAAGCTCGGTGATCTTGTTTTCTCGCTCCTCCGTCTTCTCGGCTAAATATTCTGTCTGACTTTCTCTTGCTGTCTGTATCTTGTCTCTGTCGGAATACAAGTATGTGTGTCTTAATCACCAATTGACCTTTCTTTTATAACTTTATGAAAATCGAAAACCCTAATTTCACTTTCACTTTATAAAAAGTATTTTAATTTATTTTCCAAAGTAAACTTAGGAAAAGCAAATTAAATACAACTGGTGTCTCGATTTAAGTCTTCTACGAACAAGGACACTTGCATGCAGGAAGACCTTCCTTGTTGTTGCTATTTTAATAGTTGGGACACGATAAAAGAAGAATTAGAGCTAGTGGGCCAAAAATGTAGGCCAATGCATTTGATTAAGAACATTAGATGAGGGTAGTTAAGCGAGGCACAAAATTATGCTATCTGAAATTTAGGAGGCCAAGGGACCTTAGCTCTAGGCTTTAGGTTGAATTGGATTTGATTGAGATATTGTGCCACAGGATATAGGATATCTACAAAGCTGTAGATTTTAAAGTAGCTTTTGAGAAGATATTAACTCTAAACACCTCTTCAAGGAGAATCACAACAAGGATGCTGCATTGGATTTGATTGAGGGATTATCCTATTGTGGATATTCAAAGCTAGGGATTATTCCAATGTGATTTTTTCAAGGCCACTTGGAAAATGGCACTTTGCAAGGTTTATTAAAAGGTTTAAAGAAATAAGTTTTTGGGAAATTAATACACAAAGGGTTATCCAAATATAGCTTCGAAGTTTGGGACTTGTTATCATCTAAGTTGTAGTTGCCACTAGAAGGGTATCATATCCAGGAACGGTAGAGCAGGGGCAACTAAACCTAGTGACACCACAAGGGCCTCGTTCACTAGCAATGGAGTAGTTGTCACACCAAATGGGTTCTTGTCACTTTAGGCAGAGCAAAAATCTAAGCCAAGGGGACACACTGGCCAACCTACTATAGGCTAGTTGACAAACAAGACACACAAACTAGATTTGGGAAGGCACAGATAAAAATGAGACCTTGTTTGTAAAGCCTAGGCCCAAATAGTAGACAATGAGAGAGGCTTCGAGACGAACGCAAATGTAAATAATTGAGAATGATCACAGATACAAAAATATCTCACTATCTAATCAATTTAGAACGACCTAGTGAAGGCGTTATGAAAGTGATACCTTTAACCAAAACATTGGGAAATAGCAGTGTTCCACGGGGATGCGCCTCCCAGGGTCGGGGGCTCGCCCCCTACGCTTCCCATGCCTCGGGGGCTCCATGGGAAACGTTTCCCAGCGCCCCCCTTTCTGCGAAACTTGGAGAAACGCAGGTCTAGGAGTTTCCTAGATTGGGGGGCTCCCACATGCCCCCTCATGAAAAAGGGGGGCTCCGAGAGGCCCTGACTGCCCTCGATTTTTAAAATTTTTTTACTTAAAAAAGAAATGGTTCATCTTAAATTTTAGGCTTTTACACTAAATGGTCATTTTAAAACGAAATAGAAACAAATAAAAAGAAACAAACATCGATATGATATGCTTGGCTATAACGATTACATTAAATTACACTAAACTCTTTGGGAACATAAGCATGGTAGTATGCAAATGGTGATGGGATGAAGAATTGATATGTTTATATGTTGGGGTTCATATTTTTATTATTTTTCTTTTTTTTTATAATAATTTTAGAGACCGACCCCCCTATGTTAGGGACCCCGACGCCTCCCATCCCCCAAGTCTCCCAAAATACCCCAAAATTTTGGGGTGTGTCTACACGTCCCCAATGTGTGTTTCCCTGCTTCCACGCCCCCGCCTCCCGAAAAATTGGTGGAACATTGGGAAATAGTAAGTGAACAATGAAAATTGCCAAGATATGGTTCTAGCTACGATTTTGGTGCTTGATAACACCTTAGACTATTTGCTTGATTTGGAGATAAAACTTTGAACAATCAACAAGCAAAACAAGTAGCCACTAGCAAACAAAAAACACGCCAAGCTAAGTAGTGCTATTTCCCTTAGGAAGACCAGTGATAAAATCATTGGGTAAATGGAGTCATAAGAATGCAAAGATCAAGTCGATTTGGTTGCCTATGAATGCTTGGGAGATTCTTAACTTGGGTCTTAAAGAGATTCAGTGCTAAAGTGACTAGAACCTAAACTAAGAGAGGGTTTTATACTTTGTTTAGTGATGACAAATGGAATAGGAAGAAAACGGGGGAGAAAGGATTTGGTATTACCCGGATTCAAGAGATGCCAAGCTATGTTGATGATCATCACACATCCATCAAAATAATAAAGAATTCCCACACTTTGACTTTCCCTGCAAACTCCACAAATGTGCCCCTGTCAAAAAAATCAAGTGCATAAGCAATAAATGAAATTGATGACAAGAGAAAACAAATGCATACAAGAAAGACTAGGAAGAATGCTTGCTCAAATGACTAGCAAAATTTGACAAGAAAACCCCTTTTTGTCAAATTGATCCATTCAGAAAGAGAAGGTCGATTTCTACAAAGTCATTATCCCATTAAATTGATCTTGGTCTTGCATGCAATTGTTAAGATAATGGATGCCAAAGCGTGGGAGATATATCACCAATATAGAGGCAATCTCAATGCAACATAAACTTTAAATATCCACAGATGAAATCCACAAGTAGAGCTCAAATCAAATTTCTTTTCTATTATCAATCAAGAGCCCAAAGTCCTTTTTACAATAAGTGAGATCTCTCTTATATAGAGATCCAAATGCAAGATCTCAAACATCCTTATGAGGACGGCTAGGATCAAAACATAACCAACTCAATCAACGGTGGAAAGAGTCTCACTACAACCACATCGAGCTATCTAAAAGAGGGGGGACAATTTCCCTAATGCGCCCAAGTGTAGCCTTATGATATACAACATAACAAAAGTATGTGAGTTGGGGAGTTGGCTAGGGGTCTAAGACTCCCTAAGGCATGGAGAAGACGTCCTCTGTACATGAGGTTTAAAACAAGTGTGATCCCCAAGCATGATATATACATAAAGTGTGGTCCCTATATCATCAATATAACATAAGATATAATGTCCAAGTCATTTCCTCTCTTATACAAGCCAAATTGATCTCCTAGTTGGAGCCATGGTCACTTTTTATACATTAAAAACACTATATACTACTACAAGCTCATAACTTATTTTCCTTTGCCCAAATCATTAATCTGAGTGTACCAATGAAATTAGAGACCTCAAATCCATTAAGGGTGACTTTTAACACACCATGGATCCATCAATATAGCAATTTGTAAGCCAGTCCATCTCCAACATGTTAAAAAGTGGCAACAAGGAAGGTCTTCTATCATTTGCATGTGTCCTTGCTTGATGGAAGACATAAAACATGAAGCCAAGTTAATTAATACCTTTATCCGAAGTTTATACTTAAGGAAAAGTGCATTATGTGATCTAAATATTAATTGACTTAATGGAGATACTTTTATAAAGTTCAAGTGAAAATAATTTAAGTGATGGCTAATCTAATCTTGGCCATTGATCTCACCGAAGGATCTCATCCATTGATCTATAGTGGGTTGTTAGGGTTTTCGCTTGGCCATTAAGTTAAAAGAGGATCAATTTGGTTGAGAAGACAGATATTGGCTGATAAAGAAATTCTTTCTCATAGCTTTCGGTTGGAGAGGGAGAAAGAAATTTTGAAGGAGATTTTTGCAGAGGGTGAGATTGAAGAGCATTTATCCGGAGATCGACAGGGTGTAACACCCCGGTTTTGACCCCGTTTGCATTAAAAATGTATATGATGTATATACTTTAATTAATCATGGTGAGGAGCTAAAGTAAAAAGCCCCACCATCGATCTAGCGTTTTATGTTTCGGCGATTAAAATCGATGCCGATGGTATTTTGTGCTAGCCATGCACATTATAATTTTGGACATCATGTAAATATGCAATTTAATTAAAATACCCACAACCATCTATGTCAATGCAACATTAAAGAGATGGGGTCATGATTTCCTAAGGATAAGAGGCGAGAAATATTCAAACCTTGAGCCAATGGGGAAAATCCAAATGTCAATAAAAGAACCCATAAAGTTGGCAACTACCTTCTTTTCTTATTCACCCAATCACTTAATTCTCCAAGGAGTTAGTTGGGGGCAGTTATTGCCTTGGGGATTCGAAGGTAGGGGCAGCCGTAGAATTGGAAGGAAGCCGTCATTTCTGGGCAAGGTCGTAAACCTTTGACCGCACACATGCCCAATTGGAGATTTCTCACCCATTATCCATCACGTGAAAGGAGGCAGCCGCATTCCTCACTCACGTGGAACGAGGCAGCCGCATTCCTCACTCACGCAATTGATTTTCCTCACGTAGGAATTCCATTCCTCAATCATCCATTTTTCCCATTCACGTTTTTGCAGTTTTCTTCAATTTTCCCATGCCTGGGAAGTCGAATTGGCAAGGCTCAGTGGTTGGGATTCTTCCTTTACGTTTTTGCTGTTGTTTCCTCATCACCTGGCTGGGGAAAACCCGTTTTTTTTGGTTGCACAGCGAATGGTAGAAGAGACCCACGATTTTTGGGTGTTGTTGAGGCCGTTTTGTCCACGTGGAGCCAATAAACGATTCTGGGAATCAAATTGCTATCAGAGGGCGTTTTTCCCCATTTGCCATATCCGTTTTTGTCTCCCAAGATGTTTTTCCTCAACCCCATAATTTGTATTTTGCTGTGTGTGCATCCTGCTTTTTGGACTGAATTGGTTTGGAGTGGAAGAGGGAAGAATTAGCTTGATAAACCTAGTGTAGAAAGGAACCACACAAAGAGATCAAGAGGAGTTGGTTATTCTTTCTTGCACACCCTAAAGAGCACTGAAAGGGAAGGCATAGCCTGAGGGACTGTGTAGCAGAGAAGGGAATGCTTCCTTGTGTTCAATCTGTAGGTGTTTGGAAAATCAAGCAAGATCTTGTGTAGGTGTCCATAGCTCTGTGGTTGAGCTCACTAGCTTAGCAATTCAGCCTTCCACTTCCTTAGCAGCCTGATAAACCCAACTGTGTTTGGCTTGGCTGAGTTGTGATGTGTTTTGGGCTATGTGCGAGGTTGCTGTTCCCTTATTCCTTGTGGAAATCATGGCCAGCTCGGGGATGGCAGTGGTGCTGAGAGATTGACGAGCACGTTGGCCTATGGTTGGGTGTGTTGTCCGCCAATTGCACACCAGCAACGGAAATCTTCTGAAAGCTGTCTCCTCACTTGAGAAAGTGGGAGAGGTGTGACCTTGGGGGCAAGCACAGAGCTAGGTACTGTCACCTACTCCTAGCTCCTCCGTTTAGGCTAACTCCTAGCGAAGCCAAGGGGGGTAGTCCCTAACAAAGAGTTTTATATGGCTCAATGTTTAAGTTAATTTTTAGATGTTTCGGATGCAGATGGGTGTTGTTTAGGAGTTATTGTGATTTAAGATGATTAATGTGATGAATTTAACACAAGACAAAGCAATCCACGTTGCTATCACCGGAATTGAGAGATAGACAAATATTTGAGAGCTTCACGAAATAGATAAAGCATTCACATATATGATTTATAATCAAACATTCGATGGACAAATGGCCCAGATTATCAACAATGCTAAAAGATGGGACCAGTGCCTATTGAGTCAACTTATCAGAGCTGTTTTGAGTGTAAATATGTGGATCCAAAAGATGCCAGTGAATGTTAGGTTTTGCAAGTGCTCTTGGTAAGTTTTAAGAGTTTTTTGTTTGTGATCTTCACTTATGGTGGTTGGATGTCCTAACCGGTAATACCTTCAGTGGCTCCGTTCGAAGACATGACGGACCTGTCTGGGGTCAAAGGTAAGTGTTCAATAACTTAACTACCAGTGCCCAGATTAGGTAGCCCGACGCCCACACTTGGAATTTGTCCACATGCCTCGGTATTTATCGAACAACGCCGGTGCGTTGGTTATGGAGAAAAGTTTTAGTTAAGTTCTTCTTGTGGGTTTTAGAGATCCAATGCCGTTTTTGGGTATTTCGATTGAAGATCAGTGAGAGCATACTCCGGCAAGGAGGGAAGGGGGTTAATTAATTAAAGGGATGTGAGTTGCAAATTTTATTAAGTTAATTAATTAAAACTCTTCGACAGAGAGCGCTCTTGACCTCGTCTTATGACAGTGGTTCAAGAGACTTAGCTAATCTATATGCTTGATGCAAGGATATGCAGTGGGAATGCTCTCTGATAGAAAGTGCTTTTGACTTGGATTACGGCAAGTTCAAGAGACTTTCAAGATTAATTGATTAACTTATTAAACAATGAAAAGACAACTCTCCGATAGAGAGCACTCCTGATCTACAAAATGAGATTCAAGAGATTTCTACTTTAAACATTTGAATTACTTATGAAAGATACAAAAAATTAAAAGATAAAGTAATCAACCTAGTTAATGAAACAAAATGGGCTAATCTAACAATTAGTATCTACTTTGCAAAAAAAAATGAAACTACTCTAAGTACTCGAAATAAATCTAAGCTAAAAACAAAAAACACTCTTCCCCGAATGGGGAAGAAAAACCAAGTATGGGAGGGCCCTATCCCACTTAGCCTTGTTTTATTAATGAAGTACAAATGCCTTTGGAACTTAATCCTGGTCAAGACTTTGAGAAGTATCTTAAGTAAAAATGAAAAAACTCTTATGAGTTTGTACAAAGGAGAATGACTTCTTTTTTGGCTTTGGATCCTTGTTTTTGGATCTAGTTTTGCTTGCTCTTTCTTGTTTGGTTTTGCTTTTGGTTCACCTGTGGATAAGAGCTCTAAACAAGGACTAGTGAGATTGTTAGAAAACCAAATTTAACCTGTGATTCGAAAAGATTAAGTGGATGAGAAGACAAGTGCCTTATGAGATGAAACAAGAGATCAAAACAATGGAATGAGACCCAAAATCAAAACTTGGAAAGGATCAGGCAAGCTCACCGTTTTTTATGTAAAATGCATGATTTTTGGCGAAACGACTTGGGATTTTTTTTGCAAATTTAAAATTAAAGATTTTTTTAACATTTTAGGTTAATTTCCAGAATCTGGAAAATAGCAGAAAATTGCAGAAAATCAGTAAAAAAACCAGCAAGTACAAAATTGCACATTTTTCGAGAAAACGTCAAAAAATTAAATTTTTTTTTTTGAAATTTTTTCTGATTTTTAATGAATTTCCAGAATTTAAAATTAACAGAAAAAGTCAAAAATCAACCCAAAAAACAGCGAGCTTGAAATGGCACGCTTTTCGAGAAAAAGTCAAAATTAAATTTTTTTTTGGAAAAATTTCTGATTTTTTAATGAATTTCCAGAATTTAGAATTAATGAAAAATACAGAAAACCAGCAAGCCCAAAAAATGGAAAATTTGCACGTTTTTTCGAGAAAACTCGTGCACGTTTTCCAAGGCAAAAAGAAAGATGGATTTAAAAAGAAAGTGAAACTAGATCTTTAAAAATGGACCTTTAGAAAGATGGATCTAGCTTTGAAAAAGTAGATCTAAGGCTAGAAAGCCTAGATCTAACTTAGTAGAAGCCAAGCAAGCTTAAAATAAAGATTTAAATGACTTGATAACTTCTACAAAAGTCGAAAAGAGGTAAGATAGAACCTTGAAAATAGAGATCCACTTGTAGCAATCAAAGTAGTCGATAGAATTTTTTGAAGTCTGTGGTTTGATGGATGAGGCAAGCAAGCCCTTCGTTTCTTGATTTCTTAAAGTAGAAGACTCCCTTAGGCACCTGTAGAATGAATGCATAAACCAAACAAGAGCTCTTGTGTTTGGGAGAATACCTGAAAGCCACAAAACTTAAGAGAAAAGCATAGATCAAATAATATTGTGCTAGATTGTTAGCCTTCTAATCACAAGATCATATACTTAAGAATCAAAAGAAATGAACTAAGAATGGTATCACCTTGAACAAGATGAAGCATGGCACACAAATAACTCCCACATGGACCTCCAAAGTCTTCTTGCTTTATTCAAATTCAAAAGATATTACAAATTTTTCCAGAGTGTACTTGCACAAATTCTCCACCTCAATAGAGCTGAAGAGCCTCTATTTTAACAAATGAGAGAGTGCTAAAACCCTAAAACCAAAAAACCAACCCTAACCAGCTTAGCCACCTAACAAAGATCTCAAACCTAAACCGAAGAACCGGGAGTGAGGGGAGGCCTCCACCCAGGCAAGGCGCCCCCACTCCAAACCTGTGCACTGAAAACAAGCCAAGGATGAGGCCACACGTGTGATGTAGGTAAGCTCATCCTTAGGTCTGGCTGGAGCCTTCGTTAGGTTTGGGAAGCCCACTGATGGTGCAAGCTTTAGTCTTCACCTCGATCAAATCACCGGACCAATGAGTGCTCTCCATCTCATCTTTAGCTGGAGATGACATGTCTGCTAACTGATAATAAATTAATTGCTCTCTTAATGATGACTGAAGCTGAGTTATGATAACTCCAATCATCATAAGTGCTCCATGAGATGTCATTTAGCCTTTGATTTCACTAAATTTGGATTAATTTGGCGAGTTTTAATTTTCTCCAAAATAATCATTTTTTAATAAAAATTCATTTTTTTACTCAAAACTGACTTTTTTGAGTAAAAAAGGCAGTATGTGTCCAATTGTTGATCTGAAAGTTGGTTCTGATTGGCTGGCTGATCAAGAATGATTTTTGGCTTAAGGTTAGACCCTTCAATCACTGGATTTGGAGCCCGGATGGCTTATTTACCACGAACAGGCTTTTTCCATTTAATTAATGAAAAAATTAACCCAAAAAACTTAGGAAAAGTAATTAAAAATAAAAAATTTAAAAAATTAATTTTTTCACTGTTCGAAAAAGATTTTTTCGAATTTTTTTTATATGTCCAGATGACTTAAGACATGGCCATGATCTATCTAAATAATGTCTAGTAGGGCTTATAACACTCAGTTGGGCTCTAATAACCCCCCAAGGCCCAGAATTCAACATCGGGCATTGCAGCGTTGGGGGAAGCGGGAGAAAACCTCGTCAATTATACTCGGCTGAAGGCAAAGCATAATTGTCAGGGGCAAAAAACTCTCTGGAATACCCTATTTGAGATTCTACGTCTCAGGAGACCGAACCACTCAAAAATATCCTACTAGCACATTTTATTACAAACCCCGTGGGGCCATGGTCAAAATTATTCAAATAAAAAAGTGACTAGCCAATATTGGCTAGACAAGCAGACGGATCAACTGATACACTGGAATCAGACTTTGAACAAGTCTGTCAACCGGCGGCTCCTCAGGTAACCCAACTATGGTACAAAAAAGTTGGTAACAGGGTGGAACATTGCAGCGACATAGCTGGTTGCAGGACAACTTCTTTTAAAGATAAGTATCTCTTGTCTTTAATCTCTGCAACTGCATTTGTTTAATGAATTATGAACATGATGAATGTTGCGTTGAAATGTATTTGCTTTCGCTGTAGATTACATTGCATTATGCATCTGTGTATGCTTTTATTTCCAATGCATTTGTTATTATGTTCATGGGGCTTAGATCCCTGCTTAAATGATAGTAGCAGCGCCGTAGTCGCGTCCTCGGGCGGAATGGGACATGACACATGGCAACAATGATAAATTGTAGGAGGCCATATAGTGGCGTAGGGGGGCTGTACCCAACGACGCAGAGGTCGTATAGGGATGGAGGCAACTGTACGTGTGACGCAGGCAGCTATACTGGTGACGTAGGAGGCTGTACAGGTGACGCATGTAGCCATACAATGACCAAGAGGCCGTACAAGTGACATAGGTGGCCGTATAGGGTTATGTAGGGTCGTACGAAATTGTGAAGTTTCTCTGTGAGTTTGGTTGTACGATTTTTCTAGGTTGGGGTAAAAATCGATTTCTGGATTGTACTGTTCTATATCTTGCTAATAAAATTATCTCCTCAGACTGCTGCACTGGTTTTCCCATCTTGGGTTTTTCTGGGGGTTTTCATACCCAAAAATATTGGTGTTTCTATTGGATGTGATTGTTGTTTTATTTTCTCAGTAATTATTTTTTGTTGCAATTTTATGTGAAGAGATCCATTTTTAGTTGTGGATGGACTTGGGCCCTCTTCCACAGCAAGAGGATGTGAACATTGATGTTGCAGTTAGACAAGTGCCTTCAAGCCTAGGGGAGTCAAGCTATGCTCATGTTGAGGATGTAGATGATGACTCTGAGTCTGAGCATGAGGACTCAGATAATTCTGATATATGATTAGAATAATTATATTCTAGATTCTAGAGTCTAGACTGCAGTCATATGCTTATATTTTGACTTTAGAGGCCATTTATAACATCTTTGTTGATCTACTTTTCTTCAGATATGTATTTGCAGTCGAAGCTATTTTGGTTTTATCCACTCTTACTTGCCATATACATGAGAAACTTTGCATATTTGTGTATAATGGTTTGAATTTGCATGGATATATATATGTATTTTTTGAAAATATGAATGTTTTATGGATTTTTGCTCAACTGGTTTTTAGATCCGGTTTGTTTCCCGGTTTTTGTTTGGTTCCTGGGGTCGCTTCCTACAACCTGTCGATACTTTGTTGCATCCTCAAATTCTTTTCCTTCACTTGATGTGAACTTCGACTTTTGTTCCATTGGAGTTGAGAGAGGGTTGCATTCTGTCATGCAAAATCTACTCAACAATTCTCCAACATATTTTTTCTGAGATATGATTATGTACTTAGGATTTTGAGTCACTTCACTAGGCTTGGGGAGAGAAAGCCACATGTCTCAATGAGATTGATTGGTAGGACTGAGTGAAAAGGTTGCAAACGTTAACAACAATGATCAATACACAAGAACAGAAGTAAAATGTGGGTCAAAATGCTCAAGCTTTATTCATTATCTGGACTCGGATGAGTACAAGTGAAACGGAATGTAAATCTCAATAAGAGACTTCGAATCCCTTGAAATCCAACACCCATAGAATGAAAAATTACCTATTAAATAATCCCGTCTCCTTGAAGGTTGCACTCTACATGCTGTTCCGATTCTGAATATAGAAATATAAATCTTCTGTATGATCCGTCTGTCTGATATGCCCACCAAAATCTGATGATCATGTATGAGTTCACTGCTGATCACTTTGTATGCAATTATCTGTGTAGATAATGTTAAAGTGTGATAAATTTTCATGTACCCAAAATAGTAGTCAACTACAGTCAACTTGAGATTTTTAAGATAGAAACTCTCCCGACAAACCAAGCTGAAATAACCCCTAGGGTGTGCATGCTAGCACTGGAACAGATTTACAACCCCTTAAGTGAGTTCGCCCTGTATGTTTGCATAGAAATACCTTGAAACTCTGCCATTAAAACGCCTTTACACACAGCTGTTCATGCACTACATGCACAAGTCTGAACAAGAGTGAAGGGTGCACTCTCCAGCTTATCCAGATAGTCATGCTGAGTTTCTTCGATGTATAAATCAATCCAACTCAACCATGTAACTTCAAAACTGAGCTTAACTTGAATTAGTACGCCTTTTGCTTGCATGAGACAGCCCATGATACACTCAACAAGTCGGTCTGATCTAGTTTTAGCCAACCTGCATGCATAGTACACCAGCCAACCCAAACAAGCCAATAATGATTCACCTTCTATTTTTGATCTGACATGATTCTCCGGCCACTAGTCTGTCCTCTTTCCACTCTCCCCTATCCATACTAGTGTGTCCCAATGATATCATTTAGCTTTCCTTCAGTCTTGGACACTTGCATGGCTTAGTTCATCTCAGCAAGGACTGGAACCTTTCTTAGGAAGTGTGCCTCTTGACAGCAAAAGTGAATTACTTCCAATCTCTAACACACTGATCTGCTGTTCCAAAAATAGAAACTTCACTTTTGCTGCACTTACTTCTTGCATGACTAATAACTCATGGTAACCACCAACCAGTGTGCTCGCTTTGGAGTTCAAAATAGAGAAATAAGTAAAGATAAGTGCACCTATCTCCAAAATAACGAACAGTGTCCAAATAGGACTGGTGATAGATAATACGTTATCATTTTGTGTTAATGCTGTTAGGTTTCCTGCATGAATATAACTCCCCCTGAATCTGTTTTTCAAATGTGGTAAGCTACATCAAAAGTGCACCAGCTCATATCTGAGCACAAATCTAAGGCATCCTCTTTGCCAAATGAAGGGTCAACCTAAACGCTAGGTAAATGCTGATCTGCACACTATTATTTGTGAATTGTTAGAAATGTCCTGCTTAGAAATCTCTCAACTGCTGCCAGGATATGACAAAAATTGCACTAAGTTTGAATGTGCAGAATTGTCAGTGACTCCCAGAGCACACGCAAGTATAATCTATAATCTTAATAAACACATTGTTTTGTTCACAGCTGAATTATGGCTTATTGATAAAACCATATGATCCACTGTTGTCAGATCCAAAGTGATTTATTGCTCCAAGACTTGTTTAACCTAGAAAGGAAAAATCAAGTTCAATCTGCAGCATTTCATAGAAAATATTCTTCTCATTGAGCTTCTTCATGTCATCCAACAGCGTGGAAAATAGCGCAATATCTAGATAATTCAGGCTGCCTATCTACACTCAAATCTTCAAGTCAAAAACACCTTGCTAGTTGGAAGTATCTATCAACCCTAACACCAATAACATCTGCATCAAATAGCTGAGGTCATTGCCAAAAAAAATCACTTGGCTGAAAGACGTAATGGGACAATAATCACGGGCACCTTCCTGTATGGACTTTTACAAAACTAAGGTTTCAAGCCCCACAAAACAATGGTCGTATTCCAGGTATCACCTCATACTCTTATAAACTTTTTGTTGGAGCTCTAGATTCTTACTCGATTATTAACTTTGTAGATCAAGGTAACAATATCCTACAAGCCCTTTAACAGTGACCACATATTTCAAACTCAACATATTGGCAACAGCATGAGCTATTGGAACTTACTCAGGCAGACTGATAATCTCTCTGTTGTTTTTATTGCTGTAACTTGCTAGATTGCTTTGTCCTTTCAGTGCTGTCATAGATTTCTTAAGCACAGGAATCTGCTCTCTATTAGTCACAACAGTATTGCTGAATTTTCAGGATAGTTAGGGTTTTTAAACAAAAATAAAACTTTAAGAAATAATGTTCATCTCTTTCAACTTCAACACTCGCTAAAGATCATTGTGTTAAAATTAACTTTTAATAATTGCAGAGATACACAAAAAAATCATAAACTCAAGGCCAACATCAGTGATAATAATAAAAGAATCTAATTAACAAGAATGCAAAGCTAATTAATGAAATAATTTTCTAAGAGAAGCAACTTTCCTTGTACTCAGAGTTACTTTCAGATCAGACTTTGCCTCTTGGAGGCAAGTCAACAAAATGGAACAAGTCTAGCCCTTACCTGAGGGCATGGACATAGCTGAGAGAGAGAGACAAGTGCTGAGGAATAGGGTTGGTCAATTACAGTATAAGGTACAACAGCTTACAGGGGGTACAATATATCCAAGATGAAACCCAAAATAATAACCAGGACAGTCAATAAGTGTTCAACAGTGAATGGCACCCACAAAACCTAGGTTACCAGGATACGGATACGGATCCACCGGATCTTTGAAAAGCCAGGATTGATATGGCCAGGATATGTCAAGTACAAAAAATATAATAAAATTTTAAATTTTTTTTTTTTTTTTTAAAAGTGTATAATCAAAACTGCTCAGGAATCACATCACTAGAACTGAAATCGTATATAAATATGAACATTGAAACTGTGAAAACTGAAATGATACTTGCCTCGTAAAAAGTTGAAAAGTATGATAGTTACAAAAATGAGTGATCAACGATCACTATACTAATATGATAATGTAAAGTATACCTAACTACATATCAACAAATGGGTCCATATCCTCATTTGCATATTGAATCTCCACATCATGAATAGATGGTGGGGGGTTGGAAATGTTGTAAGCTGTAGAAGAAGGCTGAATTGGTGGTGTAAACTCTTCAAGTAGGTTGAGGTGAGTCATGGCATTCAATATCATGTTTAAATTAGCAATCTTGGGCTCCACATCCCACATCCTGTTTGGACCTTTCTTATACTCTGGACATGTATGTGATAAAAGGTGGAGGTTGGAATGAACATACACAAGATCCTTGCCCTTTGTTGCTCCTATTCTGTTTTGCTTCACTGAATGGATGAAGCCATATGTACTCCAATTCGTCTCAGTTGATGAGAAATTGATAATCTACGTTAACAACCTAGTGGCCAAGGTCGAGAGATGAATGCTATCTCTGCCAATGAAGCCCCTGCTAGACACACCAGGCACACAGAGAGGGGGGGGGGGGGGAATCTGTGTGTGTAGTCTTTATTACTTTTTCAATTTTAACAATCAACAACTAATTCACCAATTCATTATTCTACCATTTGCATAATCATTTCATAAACATCTATCACTTCATCATTTATAAATCATAAGCATCTGAATCATAAAGTCATAACAAGAACCATAGCACAAGAGAACACAACACCATATGATTTTGTAATTTTTTTGTATTTGTTTTGGAACGACTACAACCGTGAGGTAAAATCAACACCTACTGATACAAAGAGCATCTACTCTTCATCCAGGACCTTGCATGGTTTTCTTAGACCTTGCTAAGAAGGGTTTGAGGTATCCTAACCTCAAAAGCAAGACAAGTTTACTTTTACAATTACACTTCACTGTCTCAACATACTCATCACACACATATATAACTGTCAAGTGAGCTTACTGCCACATCATCTTTCTGTCCACGTCATCACCGTCATATTAAACATCACTACTACTGGTCATCTACAGGTGCAACACTCTTCTGCTCATCATCTGTTCGTCAATTTGCTCATACTCATCATGCCAAGTCATTAAGGAATCTTCTCATCAAGAGTCTACCAAAAGACTTCTTCAAATCTGACCTCAAAACAAGTACTTTTAACCAAGTATCAAATCACTCATGAACCAAGCCAGAATAACCCTTAAAATGCTTGTCAAATATGCATACAAACTTTCTCAGGCTAGGCTGAAAAGGTGTGCCAATGATGTCTTCTAAACCAAGATAGCCCTTAGAAACAATTATCATAATACTTCATAATTGCTTGCTTAAGCCCTTACAGTATTCTTTAACATGTCCTTTAAAGGACTCAAAAGTAAGTTGAGTAACTCCTTGAACTGTACATAAAAGAACCTTTAACAGAACTTGCAAGCTTAAATATCTTGCCTTGATAACTGGAAGAAATAGATTTTGTTACCCTTGATTACTTGTCATCATTTGTTGCCTTCTCTATCTTCTACCTTCGCTGGGTTCTTCTCATGCTTCTAGTATCTTCCCTGGATCATCTTTATGCTTCTAATCCTCAGCGTCATCACCATTATTCAAACCTTTCATTGCTGTAGAATAACTAGAGGACTAACACAATTTGCATCGATGCCCATGTGATCAATATTCACTTAGTCAACATATTGTCAACACAATGTCAAATCAATGCATGCCATTGCCAAGCCAACAAGCTGTTATTATCTAGTCATCAAGGCTGTCACTGTCTAGACATCAATGTCTGTACAATGAAACTGTGTTACCAAAGGCTGTTATGTCACTTCAATGTGTTGTCATGCTATGTCACAATTTAGATATGTCACTGTCATCAAGGTCGCTATAACTGTTGTCACAACATACTAGACTATAGCTTAATTCAAGCAAACCATCCTTGGATCATAGACCCTTTCATATCATAACACCAACTGCCACTTGTCTATTCTTATTCAAGTATTAATCCTTTCAAAATTTCTGTAGATTGAGTACTGTGGCAGAGTAGGACGTGTAGAGGTTACTATAATATGCAAATCTTGTTCATTTTGAAGATTAACAATGTACCCCAATGATATTAACTCTCTTTGCTGTAAGTTTGAATTGATCCAACCTACAGTGACTGCCTCAGTGAGTGTTCAAAACTCAGAGATACATCCTTCACTCATTGGCTTCCTCAGTGGAATGCATTGGGCTGTCATTTGGGACTATTTGCTTGCTTAGACTGCTGTGAAATATCCCAAATCCCGATATTTTCTATTTCTATGCAAATTTACCGAAACAGTGGGGCATGCAAACTGCCATGCAAAATTTCCCTATTTTATAGCTGAAATTAGGGTTAGGGTTTGCAGGATAGAATGAACACTTACCACTAATAACCCAGCTGAATATGCTCCAGAGAGAATACGCATGCAAGATGAGCTGAGTTGATGAAGAAATGACCTTGTTTTCTGCTGCAATACCTCGGATGGCTGAATCAAACAAGTGTGATGTTTTTGCTGAAAAAATGGTCAGTTTTAGCTGGAAATAAGTCGGAAGGAATGTGTGCCCGTGCCGGAGAGGATGGCCAGAGCATGCAAGAGTTTTGACCTCTCCAGATGCCTTAGCGAATTGATCTCCTAGTCTGCTGCTCACGCCCCCACAACCCTGTAAACTGCTGCTAGCTGCCCCGGATGGACAATCTGATAGTTGATAATCACCTAATGCAGTAGAGTGATCCTATCAGTGAGGATGTAGGCTGCATGCGGAAGAAATATGGTGATCCAGAGTCTTGGTGAATGACTTAGGGTTTCTCAACTAAATGCCCCCAGTTGTATGAATGAATTTGCAATAACCTTCAGACTTACACTGGAAATTTGGATAATGATGAATGCAATAGATACAGTGACAAACCTAGATGGTTTATCTTGAAGGAGAATAGGGCAGATGTCTCACTGCCGAAATCTCGTTAGCTGAAGACGTCGTCTCCAACCCCAACTGCTGTGGCTGCACGCTATGTTGCTTCTCAAGAGCTCCAAAAGTAAAGTTTCCATTCACTTTATCTTTCTTTTATAACTTTCAACTACGAAAACCTTAACTTTTGACCTAATTAGGTCACTTCAACTTCTAATTTGCAGTTGACTTGCATGCATGCGCATCGAGACTTAAATGGTTGCATGCATCATTAAATAATGCTTAGATGTCATGCATGTCGGTGGCCTTTGGCTCCGGTGGCCCTCTTTGACCTAATGGTGATATCATATTAATGCCCTAGATTTTCTGTAGATGGCATCAGTCTTCAGTTGATTCCTTAACTGTCAGTAATCGCTCAAACCCACATGAATCACATAGGTTAGCGGTTTTGGTCCTCAATGCCTAATCAGATGAGGACATTATAGTCCTCCTCGCTTGAGATTGCTTGTCCTTAAGCAACTGCAAATTGGGATGGTGCAATACCTGTTCACCTTCCCATGTGGCATCCTCTGGAGGTAGTTCTTTCCATTGAACCAAGTATTCCCTAATCACCCGGTTCCTGAGTTTCCTTTCTCTAGTCTGTATGATCCGTTCAGGAATTAGTATCAGTAGTCCTTCATCATCTAAAGGAGGTAATTCTGTTGATGGAGCAATGTGTTGCCCAATGGTCTTTTTCAGGTTGGACACATGGAATGCATTGTGAATTTTACTTTCCTGTGGTAGTTCTAGTTCATATGCCACTTCTCCCACCTTCCTGATTATTCTATAGGGTCCATAGAAGCGAGGTTTAACTTTTCCGCTGCTTTCTTCTTAAGTGAAGACTGTCTGTAAAGGTTGGAGCCTTAAGTATACCAAATCTCCTACCTCAAAGCTCCGCTCAACCCTGCGTCTGTCTGCATACAACTTCTGCTGATTCTGGGCTGTTTGTAAGTTTTCCTTTAAGATTTAAAGAATATCCTGATTGTCCTGTATCCAATCCTTTGCCTTAGGATCCCTACTGTCTTCGAATACTAAATCTGCATAGTCCAAGGCCTCGTAGCCATATAATGCCTTAAAAGGTGTCATCCTAATAGACATGTGATAGGTAGTATTGTAGCAGTACTCCCCTAAGTGTAGCCATTTAATCTAGCTTCGTTGCTGCTTTGTTATGTAGTTCTTCAGATATCCTTCAATCCACTTGTTGACAATTTCAATTTGTCCATCGCTCTAGGGATGATAACTCGTGCTGGTAGCCAGTTCGGTCCCACTAATCTGAATAGTTCCTGCCAGAAGGCACCTGTGAATCTACTATCCCTATCACTGACAATGGTCTTAGGTAACCTGTGTAACTTGAAGACCTCCCTAAAGAATAACTTAGCTACTTGAACTGCAGAGTAATTATATGATATAGAAAATGAATGTGCAAATTTGGTCAGTCTATCAACTACGACATATAAACAATCTCGCCCTTGGACCTTGGGCAATCCTATAATGAAGTCCATGGAGACACTTTTCCACTTTTGTTTTGGAATTGGTAGTGGCTGAAGCAATCCTGCTGGATGGATGTTCTCAATCTTATTCAGTTGACATATGCTACATTCCCCTACGTGTTGCATAATCTCCCCTTTGAGGCCCTTCCATGAGAACCTGTCTCGGATTTGCCTGTAGGTCTTCAAGAAACCCTGATGTCCTGATAATGGAGAGTCATGTGTTGCCTGTATGATATTTTTCCTCAAAGTTGATTATGGGACAAGGTATATCCTGTTCTTGTAATAGATGATGTCATCGACAATCCTGTACCCGTCATCCTGAAGTTGTCCATCTAATAATTCGCAAGCGAATTTATTTTTGGAGTATTCTACTAAGAGAAGTGCCCTCCAATCCGTGGATATGCTCATGAGAGAGTGAGGTGGGTCGTCTGGATAATGCATTAGCTACTATATTATTCTTACCTTCTACATACTTGATCTCGAAATCGTTGGCTTGTACTTTGCTGACCCATTTCTGTTGGCGCTAATTCAGTTACTTTTGCTCCAAGAAATACTTGAGGCTGTTATGATTTGTCTTGATTTTGAACTTACTGCCCACCATGTACTGTCTGAACTTCGTGAGAGCATGTAAGATGGCTAGCATTTCTTTGTCATATATGGAGTAGTGGTGCTTGTAGTTTTTCAGTTTTCGACTCTCAAATAGGGTGATGATTTTGCATCAATACTGCTCCTAGCCCTTCCCCTGAGGCATCACATTCTACTACAAATGGTTGTGAGAAGTCCGGTAATGCTAATATTGGGCAAGAACTCATAATGACTTTCATCTCCTCGAAAGTTGTATGTGCTAGTTTTGTCCAGGTGAATGCTCCCTTCTTTGTGAGATCTGTGAGGGGTGCGACAAATTGGGAGAATCCCTTAACATACCTTTGGTAATAAGTACAAAGACCTAAGAAGCCTGTCAATTCTGTGACTGTTTTTGGCGCGAGCCAATCTCTGATAGCTTGGATTTTCCCCATGTCAACCTGTACTCCTTTTTCACTGATTATGTGCCCTAGAGACAACATTTCCTTCATGCCAAATTCACACTTGGACATTTTCGCATAAAGCGAGTGTTCTTCTAGAATGCTCAGTATTTTGTCCAGGTGTTTCAGATGCTCCTCCCATGTTTTGCTGTAAATCAGGATGTCATCAAATAATACTAGCAAAAACTTACGTAGCTGAACAATGAAGGTATGGTTCATGCACAACTGAAAAGTGGTTGGAGCATTGGTAAGTCCAAAAGGCATGACCAAAAACTCATAGTGACAATGGAAAGCTGTTTTGGAGATGTCTTGGTCCCTTACTGGGATCTGATGGTACCCCGAGCGAAGATCAATCTTGGAAAAGTATTTGGCACCTCGTAGTTCGTCCATGAGTTCATCATTCTTAGGGATGTGATACCTGTTTTTAATGGTCTTTTTGTTGAGTGCTCGATAGTCGATGCACATTCGCAGTGTACCATCCTTCTTCTTGACCAAGACCACTGAAGATGCGAAGGGGCTAGAACTGGGCCGAATGTATCCAAGTTCCAACAATTCTTTGATCGTTTTCTCGATCTCATCCTTGTATCTTTTGGGATGTCGATAAGGAGTGGTGATGACTGCCTGTGTCCCCTCCTCTAACTCAATAATGTCTTTAAAGCTCCGGTCTGGTGGTCTACTTGATGGAAGGTCCCGAAATACCTTTTCGTGCTTCTGTAACAAGGCCTGAATATCACTTGGGTGTTGTGTGCTGGGTTTTGGAGGTTTTCTAAAGGTTACAAAACATTATGGAGCCCATTCTATGTCATCTTGTTTGAGTATTACCTCCATTCTCTGTGACGAGACCGGTTTTGGGGGATAAGCGTTCATGCCCCTCAAAACTACCCGTTTGTCGTCTGGTCCCTGGAATTCCATTTCCATTCCCTGGTAGTTTGTAGTATATTTCCCTATTGAATAAAGCCACTGAACACCCAATACTACATGAGTATCTGATACATATACTACATAAAATGAATCTGCCATCTGATAGTTACCTAATGTGACATTCAACTTTGGAATCCAGTAGTTGCACTCCACGTTGGAGTTCTCGGCTATTGCTACAGTAAATTCTTTGAACTTCTCGGTTTGAATACCCCTCTTAGCTACCCAAGCGGAGTCAATGAAATTGTGGGTTGCTCCCCCATCAATCAATACTCCTACTTTGTGACCCTGTACTACTCCTCTGACCCTAAGAGTATGGAATCTTGGTACTCCAGATAATGTAGCAATGCCTCCCTCTGGTGTATCACCCTGGAGTGATTCTTCCTTAGCTGCCCGTAGTTCTTCGGTGGCTCCCTGCTCATAGTCCTCGTCACTGTCCGAATACACTTCGATGTAGTGAGCCTTCGCCTTCCTTGCACACCTATGTCCTGGCACCCATGGTTCCTGACAAGTGAAACATAATTTCTTCTGCCTTAAGTCTTTTCTAGTGTCTTTGTCTAACCATGTTTTCTTGGGAACATCTTGCTGGAAGGGTTTCTTGTCCTTGTTCCTAACAGGAAAGTTGGTTTTGAGAGGGAACCTGTTCTTCGGAACTGAATCCTGGAGATCTCTGGCTCTGCTAATGGTATCCTGTAGAGTGGGGGTTTGTAGGCTTTCACCCATCCCCGTAGTGGCTCTGTTAGGGCATCGGTGAATAACATCATCGACTTGCTCTTTGACACATTTGTTACCATGACTGCTATCCTCTGGAATTTCGAGATGAAGGCTTCTGCACTACCTGTCTGTTTGAGTTGAGCCAACTCCCTGAAATGTATCTCTGGATCCTTCCCGTCAAACCTCTCCATGAGCTTTTGAGTGAACTCACCGTAGGAGTGTATGGTGTTGTGACCCAATGTCACTAATCGGTGGTACCACCACTCGTGAGTTTCTCCGTCCAGGTGGAGTGTGGCCAATTTAATGGCATCTGTCTCTGTCATGGGATTGAGTTGAAAATATGTACCCAACTTTTGAATCGATATCTGTGCTGATCCTCTGCGCGTCTCGTCAAAGTTTGGAATGGTCAACCTGCCTAAGGTTTTCTGCGATTCATAGTTGTGATTGAATCCCTTCTTGAAATTCCGGGGCCTGTTTCTACTCTTCATGTTGCAAAAATTTGAAAAAGACATAGCTGCATGAAACTCATCTCCTAAGTCATTGTATTCCTGCAAATAACCCCCAAAGGGTTCACTAGGCTCTACCTGCATGACTGGACCTCCTATTGCATCTGCCAAGAAGTGGGGCATTGTAGGCCTGTTGGAAGGTCTGTTATATATATGCGGTGCATTCTGTATATTGGTATACACGACCTTCCCGCAGCTGCTTGTAGACCCTATGTCTACTGGTGAGGGAGGGGTAATGTTGTTACCTAGTTCTGGTTTCGTCGATAATATGTTAATTGCATTGAGTACATCATTTTGCCTTGTGGTTAAGTCTTGCAATGCAGATATTAAGTTGCGAAACTCCATCCTGTCTTCATCTTTCCTCGTTCCTTTCCCCCTGTCAGAGTGTATACCTGTTGGTTCCATGTCTGAGTTGATATCTTTTAGTTGGATATCCTCAAAATCCTCTGTGTACCGACGACTCCTTTTCCTATAGGTTACAAAAGGGTCCTCTTCCGTATTCATCTACTTTTCATTTCTCAAGCCCACAGCTGGCCAAGAAGATAGCTCTGATACCACTGTAATATCCCAAATCCTGATATTTTTTATTTTTATGCAAATTTACTGAAATAGCTGGGCATGCAAACTGCCATGCAAAATTTCCCTATTTTATAGCTGAAATTAGGGTTAGGGTTTGCAGGATAGAATGAACACTTACCACTGATAAGACGGCTGAATATGCTCTAGAGAGAATATGCATGCAAGATGACCTGAGCTGATGAAGAAATGACCTTGTTTTCTGCTGCAATACGTCGGATGGCTGAATGAAGCAATTGTGATGTTTTTGCTGAAGGGATGGTCAATTTCAGCTGGAAATAAGTTGGAGGGAATGTGTGCCCGTGTTGGAGAGGATGGCCGGAGCATGCAAGAGTTTTGACCTCTCCAGATGCCCTATCAAATTGATCTCCCAGTCTGATGCTCACACCCCCACGACCTTATAAACTGCTGCTAGCTGCCCTGGATGGACAATCTGATAGCTGATAATCACCCAATGCAGTAGAGTGATACTATCAGTGAGGATGCAGGCTGCATGCAGAAGAAATATGGTGATCCAGAGTCCTGGTGAATGACTTAGGGTTTCCCAACTAAATGCCCTCAGCTGTACGAATGAATCTGCAATAACCTTCGGACTTATACTGGAAAACTGGATAATGATGAATGCAATAGATACGGTGACAAATCTGGATGGTTTATCTTGAAGGAGACTAGGGCAGATGTCTCATTGCTGAAATCTCGTTAGCTGAAGTCGTCATCTCCAACCCCAACTGCTGTGGCTGCACGCTGTGCGGCTTCTCAAGAGCTCCAAAATAATAATAATCCAAAAGTAAAGTTTCCATTCACTTTATCTTTTTTTTATAACTTTCAACTGCGAAAACCCTAACTTTTGACCTAATTAGGTCAGTTTAACTTCTAATTTGCAGTTTGCAGTTGACTTGGATGCATGCGCATGGAGACTTAAATGGGTGCATGCATCATTAAATAATGCTTAGATGTCATGCATGTTGGTGGCCCTCTTTGACCTAATGGTGATATCATATTGATGCCCTAGATTTTCTGTAGATGGCATCACTCTTCAGTTGATTCCCTAACTGTCGATAACCGCTCGAACCCACAGGAATCACATAGGTTAGTGGTTTTGGTCCTCAATGCCTAATCAGATGAGGACATTACATGCTGCCATGCCTCGGTCCACGAATTTCAAAGGAAAACAAAACTCAGACCTTTAAAAATCAGACTTCAAAACTTATGTCTGCTCCTGCTTCGCTGCTGCTATTACTATAAAATTCGGACTTCGAATTTCCTCAGTCATCATCCACACAGTCACTGCTCCTTCGTTGCCTCAGACATCCGAAATTTCAGAGCAACACAACCGAAATTCCACCCAAAAAAATGAAATCGTTTGTAGGGTATTTATACTGGTTTTTTCGTAAAAAGATTTTGAACTGACTTTCCAAAAAAAAATTAATTTTTTAAATTTAAATTTTGAATTTGTTTTCTGGCAGACTTGTTGGTAAGTATTTTTAATTTTTAATTTGAATTTTGAAATTTGTTTTTGTTTATTTATTTATTTGTACATCTTATTATTATTCACCTCCTTGCCGTGTAAGCATTGCATGAAAGTTTATTCTTATGGCTTTAAGCCACATACAAGGGCTTCGTCATGGGAGCTACTTCAAGATTGCTTAGTGAACAAAGCCAAGGGTCTCCAAGTGTTACACCAAGTCACAAGGGCTTCATCGAGAACCCCAATCAACATAGTACCTTCAACATTTCTTCAAGACCATTTGACCACCAAGTGTGTGGGTCCAAAGGCTTCTTCATGGGCTTCCACACACATGTCAAAGGCCATATCCTTCAAGACCATTTGACCACCAAGTGTGTGGGTCCGAAGGCATCTTCGAGGACTTCCACACACATATCAAAGACCATACGAGGTCATCATCATCATAAAAGAGTTCCATGACCCTAACAAGGGTTGCAAGGTCATCATTAACACCCAAAGGGGCCTTATGATGCATTCCTTCATCAAACCATCAAGTGGGGGTCCAAGGGATTCTTCAACGCTTCTCCATGCAGTAGGAGGCTTCTTTGACTTCTTCAACTACCTTAACCACGCAAGGTGACCTCTAAGGGTCAAGATCCATCATGACATCGCTTGTGGGGTTGCTAGGCCTTCTCTTGGGGTACCATGACATCATCAGAGCATGAATGACCACAAAATGGGTCATTAATGCTTCTCCAACCCATCTAGGGCTTCTCCATCATCTACAGGGGCTTCAACACCATCTTCAAGGTATTTAACACCATCAGAAGGTCTTTAGCATCTTCAATAAGGTGGTTGCTCCAAGATCCAGCCTTGTGGGTATTAGGACCTTGTCAACTGGGTACAAGGTGCTTCAAGGCACAAACCCACTTTGTAAGGGATCCAAGGCACTGCAATGCAAGTGGGACTTGGTGGCATCAATGCCAACCTGTGGGGCCACTACAAGTCTATGTTGGCATCAATGACAATTTCATCAACAACCCCACCACGTAATATGATCAAGATGCCCCTGATCATCCATGGATTGTGGATCTGAAAAGTTACCAGTGGATTGTGCAAATGCTCCAAATTCTTCACGTTCTTCTTGTTACCGCCTTTCACACACCTGGGTTACGTGGCAGAAATCTTCAAGCCACTCGGTGTGTCCTTGGGGGCAAGTGTCGAGTCAAGGCTGTCACCTTGTTTTTGGCTCCTCCGTTCAGACTAACTTCTAATGAAGCCAAGGGGGTAGACCCTATTAAATTACTAAGGTTAATTACTTAGTGTGATGGTGTTATAATGATTAAGTTGTTTAGGAGTTTTGAAGTTAACCAATGAAAACAAAAGATAACGAGATGCAATATTTAAAGCATATAAGCACAATAATGACACTCAATATAGATATATAATTGAAAGAAATGATCAAATAAATCACTAGTGCTTTAAATGGTGTCAACAGAGAAAATAATGTGCTTGCATGCGCTTGAATGAATGTTTTGCAAATGTTTCTTGGTAGATTTTAAATTAGCGTGGAATGTGAATGAATTAATTTAGGCGAAAAGGGGACTCCAGATATACTCGAGGGGTACTCGGAGTATGTCCAAAAGTGAACTTTCACGGCTACCCGCAAGGTGTTTGTGGGCTGGAACAGAGTCTTGGAGACTATTGTTCGTAACGCACCCATCAGGGTGTGACAGAGATCGGCGCTTCGAGGTCACTTTCCAGTTGTTCCCACTCCTTTGGGTATTTTCCCATCGCTTACAGTTTGTTCGAGGCGATGGATTTTCGCCTGTTGGTTTGTCAATTTGGGAGGTGAGTGCTAAATTAATCTAGTCACTCAAGTGCTTTTGATGCAGCTTGATTGATCGAACGAATCGTAGGCAAGTACAGAGCATACACACTGGAGTTTTTCGTTATTTTTAGTAAATTTTAGAAGAGGTGTTCTTATTAAAAATAAAACCCTCCAGGAACTTCTTTCGGTCCAAGTGGACCTCAATCGAGGAATCAAGGAGGGGTTGATTTTATTATGATTATCAAAACAATAAATGAAAAATGGAATCAGAGATACACAACACTGGTTATCTAATTAGTCCTACCACGCATCTTTTTCCTTTTGCGGGTCAATCGAGAAGTCGTGGGGTAAGTAGTATGATTACTTTTGAATTGAAACTATGGAATAATGCAAAATATTATCAAAGCATACAATCCTGCATGGCAATACTAAACTAGAACAAAAAAAGGGTAAAGTGCAAAAAAAAGTGAAACAGACGTGGATCCCCCCTGGGGGGATGGAGAGCGGGCTCGAAAGAGCCTACTCAAAAAAGATTTCCTTTTATTATTATTGATTATAATATCAACAAATTGAAATATTAGACTCCTCTTGGTCCTTATATGAGATGAAACCAAGGTCTTACAACTTTTCGAAAACTTAAGATTTCAGTCAAAGGGGAGACCCCTGAGGGGATTTGAATGCTCCCGAGGCCACTTTCGAACAACAGTTTCTCTTTTTTTCTGTTACACCTGCTAAAAACCAGCAAGCATGCTAGAATTAAATGTGCCCAAAAGCACTTTAAGACTACCTTTGAGTTAGCCTACCTTAACTAAAAAAATATTAAGTTAAAACTAGCTAAACCGGTGAAAAAAGAACCAAGGAAAGCAAGCTTTCCTTGGGATCTTAGCTTGGTGTTTGTGCAGCCAATAAAATATGCATTGATTGCTGGACTTAAACTTTTTAAAACAGAAAAGAAAATCTAGAGCATGCAACTTACGGATTCTCTTTAAATTGCCATGCAAAACAGACGATTTGCTTAAGCTAGATCTAGAATGCTTAATGATACTTTTCAGAAATGAGATCTACACTATGAGCTTTGAAATAATAGATCTATGTAATTTTTACTTTAATATGATAGATCTAAATTATAACAAAGCTTTCAACCAAAGTAACCAGTTAAGATTTGAATTTTTATGAGGAATAGAGAGGAAGAGTGCTGGTAGCCTTGAAGATCAACCGTGGAGCTTTCAGGTGGAATTTCGAGGGATTATGCTTTTGAATGATTTTGGAGAGAGTGAAGAAGCAAACTAGATCAACATTCTCTCCAAGCTAGGAACCTGCAATTGAAACCAAAGACTTGCCAAAATACTTGTGAGATCCGGTTAATATATACATAGAGATTCAGAATAACATGCATATAAGCTTATAAAACATGTTGAATCTAGATCTCTAAACATGCATCAAAGGAAAGAGACGGTCAATAAACTTATTGAAAAGCTTTTTTCCTATCAAGATTAGAATAAGCTTATTATCAATCTTAGCAATGAATCCACAAACAATCAGCAAATTATGAACATAGATACATGTTACCTCAGTAAAACACGGCAATGCTTATCCACACATGACACTGTCTTGCCTTCAAAGCTTCTTTTTATTTCAAATGAAAAATAACAATAGTACAATAACATCACCTCAATCCCAGTTCTAACTAGCTTGGAAGAGGTGGTCTGAGCTTTATTTATACAAAAAACAGGAGATCCAGCCCAGGCGGGCGCAAATCCCAAGGTGATAGACCACTGCAGCTGAAGGAGAGTCTATCAATGCCTGATTTGAAGTTGAACTCAGCTTCCATTGAGTCTACTTGTCAATTGGGGGGCTGATTGAGCTGACACATCAACCATAGAGCTTCCAGAAGAGCCCACATGTGTGGAGGAGAGAGAGAGGGCGTAATTCCCCATAAAGGAGGCTGAAGTTCAACTCTGGATCTGTCTAGATCACCTCTTCCAGTCAAGGATTTGTTAGATGCAGTCAATCCGGTGCCGATGAGACTGATTTCAATGAAATTGGTTGAGAATCCACTGATCTAGGATTTTGGATTTGCTCCATTATTCATCAATTTATTAATTAAAATAATCAATAATTGATTTTTTGAGGATTTCTGACATGAGTGATGGAAAATCACTTAAAACTAAGAAATAGCGGGTCTGTAGGTTTACTAGGTGCTTTTAGCTTGAAAATGAGCACCTACATGACTGAATCTGACTTTCGATCCCACTTTTATTACAAAACCAAATTTTCCAATTAAACTATTAAAAAATACCCTAAGGTTTGGAAAAATTAATTTTAATAAAAAACACCCCAAGGTTTGGAAAAATTAATTTTAATAAAAAACACTGAAAAAATTAAAAAATTAAAAACTTTAAAAAACCTAGGGGGACTTAGACATGTTCATATGACTCAACCATAATACCTAGCATGTTTATACGTTGACACATAGACTCTAATAACCTCAATAGGTCTAAATGCCAAGCCGACCACCCCAACATTGGAGGTATTGAGTGAAAAACTCAGAAATTATTAGTCGTTTATTCAACAACCAATAATAACTAAGAGAAAAAACACCTTGGGCTGATCGGATTGACAAATAAAGTCTAAGAGACCGAGTCTTTTAAAGACACTATTATGTTAAAACATTTATTACAACTCTCCCAAGGGGATATGAACATGTGATATAGTACAACAAAGTTTCCCAGAAACAAGACTGAAGGTCTTTTGATGTCTGAACAAGTTATCCTTGTTCGGTTCACCAGGTTCACTTGATAAAAAACCACTAAGTACAACTTAGGTGGTAACATTTTGGCTCCAATTGTGGGACGTGTGCTCGATCTGGTCTTTAAGGCAAGGAGAGGATACGAGAACATCAGAATCTCTGGTGTATATACCCTGTAAAAACATCTCAACTTGACAAGAAAACCTCAGTAGCACAAGCGTTATATAAAAACCAAATGAACCATTAAGCTGATTTATTTAAACAAAATAAATGTAATTAACTAATGAAAAAAATGTTTTATTATAGCTACTTACAAAACAAAAATGCGGAATGTAAATGCTCTTTTTCAAGGAGCTCATTTTCCTACTCTAAGCATGATATAAAGAGGGTTAAGTGTAGTCAGAAATCCAATGTAACCACCTAAGCATTTTATTAACATAAATTTTTTTCCTTGTCTTTAGTTACCAGCTAAAGTAAGGATGCTTTATTCAGAAAATGCAAACCTGCGTGATGATTCATAATGGGTGGGATGGATGGGAAATCATAGGCATGAATAAAGTCATTAAAGTTCTTCCCAAACTGGTATGTGCTCGCGCAAGCTGCTTCTATCCATGACTGGATAGGACTGATATACCAATCAACATGATAAAGCAGACTGACTATATCATCGTACTGATCATCAAGGCTTACTGAATGATGACGCATTGTATAAGTACCAAGCTGCTCCAAATCATAAGGAACCTATACATGTGAAGAAGATGGCTGAGACTAATATTCCACTGACTGCATCACATATGACTTTTCACAACACTGCTTCTCAATGTCTTCATTACTGATACCCTTGTGCAACTCTGCATTATATGAGTCTGAATGATCACGTGAAAATTCTGAATGCTCCTCTTCCATACTAAGATTTTCCCAGGTATTTAGATCCATGCTCCCTTCTATGGATGTATCGTAGATTGGACTTCCACAATTTTTTGAATAGACACTCCCCTTGTTGGACATATCATGGAGGGGATTCTCCATAAGATTTTCACAAGTTGGATTATCTATGAAATTCCAATAGTCATCACTCTCATCCATGTCATATGTGGGGGACTCTTCATCCATGGCATCATGCTCCTGCCTATCCATGTCTTCCTTGTATTCATAACAATCTTCTTCAGAAAAAATGTTACAAGGCAATAAACTTTCCAAACCTTCATCAACATGAGGAGAACAAGGTCTAGTGTCACCACACACCATACTGATCTTATCATAAGTTTTTTTATAGGCTTCTGTTATGATATCATGAAGAGGATCTTCAATATTATCTTCAATCAAGGAAACTTTTTGGACATATTCAATGGGATCACTTGGGATGTGTTGCTCAGTGGGTTTCTCTAGAGGGCTTTCTGGAAAAATATCAGCATTGCAACACACTTGAGAATACCTCAAATCTTCAATGTTTTCAACTATGGTGACACGAGGAGAGTCTTCAACAATGTGTTCCATCATGGGCTCCTCCTGAAGCTCTTCAATAGGATCATCTTGGATTTTCCCTTCCTCGGAATCTTGCTGTGTATTGGGACATACCTCATATTCTTTAATAAGCCGCTTAATTACTTCCTTTCTTGAATAACTATGAGGAAACTCTTTGATGGGAGTATCATGGATCTCCTCTTCACTTAAATGTTCAAGAAGTGATTCCAAGTCTTTAATACTTTATATCATGGCAAAAGGTCCATCATATGTTTCGATGTGATACTCTATCTCAGATAGGTAGAAGGCACATATATTTCAAATGAACTTTTTCAAACCATTCATACTACCCCTACCATCATGCCACTGCTATAAAAATATCCAAAGGAAGCTTGGAAAAGAAGTTATACATTTATTAGGAAGGCCCTGATAGAACCAACAACATGCCTCACCCCAAAAATGTATTAGCAAACATTTCCATCATATTGTTTTCATGAAGAACATTGGAGTCAACTATCAGTTGAAAGAAAGATTTGACATGCCAAATGGTCGAATCACCATAATTTACATGAAATACTGGAAGCCATTTATATGCATCCCCCACACCATTACAACAGTTAGGAAAACCCGAGATGTTTGAGAAATCGATAGGCTGAAAAATTTCGGTTATCTGGGCACCATATTTCTCCTTTAATTCATCCATATCAAAATTTAATAGTATGCATTTGATATAACCATTAAACGTTGTACTGAAAAGGTGTAGCTGTTAAGCAATGAGTCTTTAAAGGATTTAACATGTCGCATGGGTTCATGGGTAGCGGGGTCCGTCAAAAGTATGCAGTGTGGGTACTCGTTGGATGCGGAATCAAATTCCGATCCAACGAGCTCTCCCGATCGAAATTTGAGTAAAAGCACAAGGAGATATGTCGAAAATCCGAACACAAAAAGTATTTTTTTTCTTTCTTCCTCCAAAATTAATCAATATTATTTTATTATTTTAACTATTATTTTATTATTTTAACTATTATTTTATTATTTTCCTTAGGAGGCCCATTTTAGACCCCAAAATTCCTCTAATGCTAGGAACCTCTTTCGGTCCAAGTGGATCTCAATCGGGGAATCAAGGAGGGGTAGATTTTATTATGATTATCAAAACAATAAATGAAAAATAGAATCAGAGATACACAACACCGGTTATCCAATTAGTTTTATCGCGCATCTCTTACCCCTTGCAGATCAATCAAGAAGTCGTGGGGTAAGTAGTATAATTACTTTTGAATTTAAAATATGGAATAATGCAAAATATTATCAAAGCATACAATCCTGCATGTCAATACTAAACTAGAACAAAAAAAAGGGAAAAGTGCAAAAAAAGAGTGAAACGGACGCGGATCCCCCCTCGGGGATGGGGAGCCGGCTCGAAAGAGCCTACTCAAAAAAAGATTTCATTTTATAATTATTGGTTACAATATTAGCAAACTGAAATATCAGAATCTCCTTGGTCCTTATACGGGATGAAACTAAGATCTTACAACTTTTCCAAAACTTAAGATTTCAGGCAAAGGGGAGACCCCAGGGGGGACTTGAATGCTCTCGAGGCCACTTTCGAATAACAACTTCTCTTCTTTTCTGTTGCACCTGCTAAAAACTAGCAAGCATGTTAGAATGAAATATGCCCAAAATCACTTTAAGAGTACCTTTGAGTCACCCTACCTTAACTAAAAAAAAACTAAGTTAAAACTAGCTAAACTGGTGAAAAATGAACCAAGGAAAGCAAGCTTTCTTTGGGATCTTGGCTTGTTGTTTGTGCAGCCAATGAAATATGCATTGATTGCTGGTTTTAAATTTTTTAAAACAGAAAAGGAAATTTAGAGCATGCAACCTACAGATTCTCTTTAAATTGCCATGCAATACAGACGATTTTCTTAAGCTAGATCTAGAATGCTTAATGATACTTTTCAGAAATGAGATCTAGACTATGAGCTTTGAAATAGTAGATCTATGTAATTTTTACTCTAATATGACAGATCTAAATTATAACAAAGCTTTCAACCAAAGTAACCAGTTAAGATTTGGATTTTTATAAGGAGGAAGAGAGAGGAAGAGCGCTAGTAGCCTTGAAGATCAACCGTGGAGCTTTTAGGTGGAATGTCGAGGGACTATGCCTTTGAATGGTTTTGGAGAGAGTGAAGAAGCAAACTAGATCAACATCCTCTCCAAGCTAGGAACCTGCAACTGAAACCAAAGACTTGCCAAAATACTTGTGAGATCAGGTTAATACATACACAGAGATTCAGAATAATATGCATATAAACTTATAAAACATGCTGAATCTAGATCTTTAAACATGCATCAAAGGAACGAGATGGTTAATAAACTTATTGAAAAACTCTTTTCCTATCAAGATTATAATAAGCTTATTATCAATCTTAGCAATGAATCCACAAACAATCAGCAAATTATGAACATAGATACATGTTACCTCAGTACAACATGGCAATGCTCATCCACCCATACAATGACATGACATCGTCTTGCCTCTAAAGCTTCTCTTTATTTCAAATGAACAATATCAATAGTACAATAGCAACAACACCTCAATCCCAGTTCTAACTAGCTTGGAAGAGGTGGTTTGAGCTTTATTTATACAAAAAACAGGAGATCCAGCCTAGGGGGATGAAATCCCAAGGAGATGGACCATTGCAGCTAAAGGAGAGTCCATCAATGCTCGATCTGAAGTTGAACTCAGCTTCCACTGAGTCTACTTGTCAATTAGGGGGCTGATTGAGCTGGCACATCAACCTGCTGACTGCCACATCAACCACAGAGCTTCCAGAAGAGCCCACATGTTTGGAGGAGAGAGAGAGGGCGCAATTCCCCATAAAGGAGGCATAAGTTCAACTTTGGATCTGTTCAGATCATCTCCTTCAGTCAAGGATTTGTTAGATTCAGTCAATCTGGTGCCGATGAGACTAATTTCAATCAAATCGGTTGAGAATCCACTGATCTAGGATTTTGGATTTGCTCAATTATTCATCAATTTATTGATTAAAATAATCAATAATTGATTTTTTGGGGATTTCTGACCCGAGTGATAGAAAATCACTCAAAACTAGGAAATAGTGGGTCTATAGGTTTACTGGGTGCTCTTAGCTTGAAAATGAGCACCTACATGACTGAATCTGACTTCCGATCCCACTTTTATTACAAAACCAATTTTTCCAATTAAACTATTAAAAAATACCCTAAGTCTTGGAAAAAATAAATTTTTGTAAAGAACACTGAAAAAATTAAAAACTTTAAAAAAACTAAGGGGACTTGGACATGTTCATATGACTCAACCATAATGCCTAGCATGTTTATACATTGACACATAGACTCTAATAACCTCAATAGGCCTAAATGCCAAGCTAACCACCCCAACTTTGGAGGTGTTGAGTGAAAAACTCAAGAAATTATCAGTCGTTTATTCAACAACCAATAATAACCAAGGGAAAAAACACATTGGGCTGATTGGATTGACAAATGAAGTATAAGAGATCGAGTCTTTTACAAACACTATCATGTTAGAACATTTATTACAACTCTCCCACGAGGGTATGAACATGTGATATAGTACAACAAAGTTTCCTTGAAGCAAGATTGAATGTTTTTTGAAGTCCGAACAAGTTATCCTTGTCTGGTTTACCAGGCTTACTTGATAAAAAACCACTAAGTACAACTTAGGTGGTAACACTTCAAATGCTATGCCTACATCCTTATATATCTATCTCAAAGCCATCTTATATCCTTGTACCACTTCATAATCCTTGTTTGGCATTGTGCTACCATATAAAGTCAAAATTTTAGAAAGATAATATTTGGGCCAGAGTGCATAGGCCAAAAGGTGTAATGGTGTGGTCATTTTGTTCCATTGTTTGGTAACTATGTCCTTTATTTTATTGTAAGAAACTTCAAAAGGGTCACTTTCACTTGCCTTGATAATTTCTCTTATTCTCTTTAACATACTCTCTTTGTTTTCGTGGACTTCCCCCAAGCGAGGCATATCTGTGTCAAAAGTTTTGATCATGGTCAGTATTGGTTCTGCAAACTGCAAAAGGTATTGGACCTTGTCCCACCATGCATCATCAAGAATGATAGACTTGATTCCCCCCTCCCATCCCCCATCAGAAGTGGAAGTCCCCCATGATTCCCAAAGAGAGTCAATGACCATTGCTTGTAATGATTGTCTAACTTCCATAAGCCTCTTTATGACTAGAGTGTGGTAGGAAAAACCAATTTCAACAACCTACATAAGTTTTGAAAAGTCAAATCTCAAATTAGAAATGATAATCATACACGATTAAAATTCACAAGGCATAATATAAATTGTCAAATAACACTAATTAAAAATGGAGTACCTTCAATACCTCCAACTTTGCAGAACCCCTATATATGGCTTGGAACATTAAATGATTGGTTATGTACATTTGGATCTCCTTCGATGCTACATATATTTCGTTGTTCCACTCAATATCACTAATCTCAACAAGCATAAGGTTCAACAAATGCACTGCACAAGGAATCCAAAAGATGTGATTATCTCGACCCTCCACGATCAACCCTGCATCTCTACGTACCTGTGCATTGTCCGTGATAACTTGGACAACATTTTGTGGCCCCACACTTAATATTGTATCAATAGGAATACTGGAGATAAATGTTTGCATCTTTCTCTAGTCCACTACAATGATTAGCCTTCAAAAACATTGCCGCTTGGGGGCGTATTGCAATAACATTGATTAAAGGGCGATTTCTTTGATCCATCCTTCTGTTAGAAACTATAGACACCCCTGTTTTTGCCCATGTATCTCGGATTGACTGCAAATGTCTATCCACACATAGTCTTTTTGATGTTAGCGATGTGGTGCAGACCTTTTCATACTCGTGGCTCTTGTACCCTTTCGGTGTTTCATTGACTGCTTTAATCATTCGTTGCCAATATGGGCAACACACCAAATTGAATGTTAGCCCATTTGCATAGATGCAAGGAGCTACATTTTCATCAGTTTCTTCTTTGCCTTGGTTATTGAATGCTGTTTCAATAGGTCCCAAAGTAGGCCTTTTATTACTTGTGGCAACAAGTCTAGATGGAAATGGGGCTCTAGTTGCAATATTTTGCATAGGGGGTTTTCCTTTATTAGCGTGCCTCCTGTCATCAATAATTTGCAAAGATGCATAGAATGCAAGTTTTTCGAGACTCAAACCTGGTCTAGGTGGACCATTTGGACCATTTGGACCAGTGCATATTAACACCCCTGTGTTAATTTGCTTAGTTAGATGGCCCTTCACCCTATAGTGTATGAGCAATTTCAGATACCGTTGCATTCACTGCATTTCCATTTATATGAACAACCCCCAAGATTTTTGCCAATAATTTCTACATACTGCCATAATGGATATGTTGGGTCTATCTTGAGAATGGATCCTCCTGTTACATTTACTCTTTCACTTTTATGTTTTGATGCCATGTTTACAACACTATAGTTTGTAGTCTATACATAATGAATGATAGAAAAGTTAAAACTAAAAGCAAAAAAGGAATGTGTATTATTAACAAGCAAAAAACTAAAAACAAATGAAAAAATAAGAAATTGTGACGATTCTACAATTTGTAGAATATACATGATGAAAGATAAAAGAGTTAACATTTAAAAAAAATTGAATTGTAACCTAAACAAGCAAAAAAGAATGGAGACTAATCGATTTGTGTTTAAATAATAATTTATGAAACTTAAAACTTGATAAACAGAATTGACTATGCATTTCCAAGAAGCAAAAAAAAATGGACACTGAATTCTAAATTTATAAATAAGCAAAAAAAAGTTGGTTGTGCATTCCAACAAGCAAAAAAAAAGGATAAAGCATTCTAAATTTATAAACAAGCAAAATAAGAGAGAATAAAGACTAACAGTCAAGTTGTTTAAATAATTATTAATAATTTATGGAAAGAACAATTGTAAATATTTTTTAGTTTATTAATTACTTGATTTTTTAAAATAAATCTAACATTTTGTCGTTGAGTAACCTTACTAACTTGTATTGTTTGTTGTAGAGATCCTGTTTTTGTGTTGTGGCCCCTGTTCCTGCAAAAACATTTTACCGGTCTCACTGGTCGTGTTGTGGTGGTCTAAGCCTCAACCAAGCTAATAGTTCTCGTGGTTGCGTTGTGGTGGTCCAAGTCTCAAGGCTCAAGACCTAGTTGTTTTGTTGGTTTAGTGCTTGGGTGCCTGTCGTTTTCTTTGCTTGGGGTTCAGAGCTCGAGTACGTTGTCGATAGTTTTTTTTTTCTTTTTCTAAATCTCTGCTCAGGTTAGTGCTCACACTTAGTTTTTTTCTCTTGCGAGCTATTCGATGGAAGTGGGGTAGGGCTGTTCATGCCTCGTCTTTTTTTCTTGTGGGTTGTTCAATGGAAGTGGGGTAGGGAAAACCTAATTATCAAAGTGTGCAACATTCTAAATTTGGGCAGTGGGGACTTCCAGCTGGTAGATATGATTGTTAAAGCCGCGTTCCACTCTAAAATCCATCGGATCCGTATCTGTATGGGTCAATAGACATCCTCACTATTGGGATTCGACACTCACCCATTTCCACTGCAGATCCTTGGGGATTTAGATTCAGATTGGAACCTCGGATCCTGTAATCCGGCTGGAAAAATTCGATAACACAACACAACGCTCTCACTACTACAACAATGGACGACAACCACCATGAGGCAAAAGGTACTCTCAAACAGTCCCCACAAGTAGTGGCAACCTACATACTAGCAGTGGTACCCTAAACACAGTCCACATGAGTAATGGCAGCCTCGACACAAGTAATGGTGCTCTAAGCACAATCCACATAAGCAGTAGCAACCTTGACACAAGTGGCAACACTTTGAAACTAACTCACATAGATAGAAACAACCTCAACACAAACAACAACATCCTTAGACTAGCCCACATAGTCAATGGCTCAAACAAAACAATCCAAGCAACAATCCAACAAGGTAGCGGCCCACACTAACAATCCAACAAGGTAGCGTTCCCTAAAAAACAGTCCAACAAGGTAGCGACCCTCCAACACTATCAACAAACAGTCTACAAATGTAGCAATCCTCTCAACACAAGCAACGATAGCCTTAAGTTGACCAAGACAAGCCTCAACAAGGCGAGCAACAAACCTAACAAGCATCGATAACTTCAATGGTAGCAGCAACACCCTCACAAATGGTAGTGACAAGTACATGCTGATCAAATTAGGCAGAGGTAACCTTAAACAAGGCAACGACACCTTCACACAAGCAACAACAGACAATGACATCCTTCAAACAAGTGGACGACAACCCTAGACAGGTAGATAACAGTCCACGACACACGTTTGGATAGGATAGCCTTAGAAATGGCAACGCTAAGTTAGGGTAAACCCAAAGCAAGAGGAGTGACCTATTGTAATAACCATAAGGAGTAGTAGCGTTGTATAAGAAAGACCCCAAAAACGTCCAAGCAAAAACAATGTTGAAACCCTAGACGTCACCCAAGAATAAGCATGCATTAAACCCTATATAAGATGTAAGCCATCGAATCAGATCTCATCTTCAAGACACATTCATGATGAATGCTTAGGGTTGAATTTATAACCTTTAAGGACTCCTAGAAGGTTCTACCTTCTAATCCTTTATTGAATTTATGGCTCCTCTTCAAAGGTCAAGACGTCAGAAGAATAAGGAGGGTTACCGAATATAAATTAAAGTTAAGACATCAAAACAAAGGGTTATGGTATCGCATTGAAAAGGGGGCGTTAAACACAACAAGGGAGAGGTCAACACAAGACCAAACCAAACACAAGGCTAACCACAAGTCAACAAGAGGTGTCACAACAATTGGGAAGACGACCCTTTTACCCACAAGACCAAAGTTGTAACAACAAGGTGGGAAGACAACCCTTTTACCCATAAGGAAAAGCAAACAAACTTTTATCTCTCTCTCAATGTATGTGGTCCACAAGTGTTCCAACAATCACTGTAAGTTTTATCATCACCATATAAGGAAGGTTCACACTGGATGATGTGATCCTCTAGTTTGTAATGTTCCGTTTTTGATAAAAGGGAATAACTGAGGACTAATGGCACTGGGAGCAAAAAGGTACATCAATTCAGTATTATTAAGTCATTAGTGTAGAAAGAAGGCCATCAGAGTTCGTATTCTAAAGCATGCAGAGCATGCAAGCCTTGTTTAATTAGTATTAAAGTCAACATCAAATTAGAATTACATGCATGCAAAAGTGAAGCATAAACCCTAAAAGTGACATGCAAACCCTAAAAGCATATGTAGATCTATTTAAGAAGGGTTATGGGACTAAAGGAGGGAGCTATTGTTATTGTTGATTGATTTTGGAGTTTTGAGCAGCAGCACAACGTGCACCCATGACAGTTGGGGTTGGAGACGGTGTCTTCAGTTAGCGATGGTTCAACAGTGAGATATTTGCCCTAGTCTCTTATTGGGATATATCATCCAGGTTTATCCATTGCATCAATCATATACTACAATATCCGGAGATCCAACACATTTAGAAGGGTTATTAGCAGATCCATGTATTGCAGCCGGAAGTAGTAGGGAAAACACGGAAAGATTCGCTGGGACCACAAAACCCACTCTTTCCTTCGCATGTCAGCTTCCTGTTTCTCAGCAGGGCTATCCTACGGTATGTAGTGATTATCAGCCATCAGTTTGCTCACCTGGAGTAGCTATAAGCCAAACAGATCAGTTGGGGGTGTGAGCAGCAGAACTACCAATCAATTCACTAGGGCACTTAGAGGTAACCAAACCTCCGTATGTGCCAGGCCATCTCTTCGGCATCAACAGACAGACAAGCTCAGAAAGTTTAAGCTCGAATGGACCTTTCCTACAAAAACGTCACCTTCAGTCTGGAAGGTTTTTACGGTACTGTGGGGCGGTAACATCGGAGGAAAAGAGCATTATTAGACCACCCATCCAGATCCTTATGCATGCAACTATCTCTGGAGTCATTATCAGCCAGAATATCAGTGGCAAGTGTTAATTTCTCTTTGCAAAACCCTAACCCTAATTCAGCTATATTTTAGGGCATTTTTGCATGGCGAGTTTGCATGCACAGTTATTTTGCAAATTTGTATGAGATTGAGTGTGCGAGTCAACACTATCATAGAACATTAGAGAATATCAGTATTTGGGGTATTACATTGGTATCAGAGCATGTTCCTTGCTAGCTGTGGGCATGCAAAATTGTAAATGAATTCAGAATACCCATACAACATTACTTATCAGAGACAGAGGTTTCAAAACAGTGATAGAGGAGAAGAGGAGTTAGAGGACATAGAGTTGGGGGATGGAGAGTATCGGTTTGGAAAGGGCAAAGAAACAATGGTCGATGATGATAAAACAACTTTCAATAGTCTCATATCAGCCATAAAAGAGCTCACTACTAGGCAAAAAGAAATGATGAGTACCTTCAAGCAAATGACAGAGAAAAATGGGCCCACCCCACACAGTCCCTTGTTTCCCAATAGTGATAGGGTATCCACCAGTATTAGTGGGGAGCACTTACATACCAACATGCAGAGCCGTCCCCATATATACAAAAAGCCTTCTCGACCTACCATGCCTCAATTCTTAGATAGTCCAGCTGCAATGCCTCTAGCACAAGTAAAACCAGAAGAATCCATGAGTGCCTATCTGAGAGAGTATAGAGCTTTAGGAGATGACTTCCATTCAGCCATGACCTTCATTGACTTCTGCCACTTGAAAAGTAAGAACAAACCCAGAGCTTACAATAGTCCATTGACCCAGAACTATGAGTTACATCGTACCGTAGGGAAACTGACTATCCCTACCTTTGAGGGTACTCGGGGTGGCCCAGCCCAGAATTGGGTATAGAAGTTGGATACATACTTCTAGCTCAACCCCATGATTGAGACAGATGCCATTAAATTGGCTACTTTGCATTTTGGATGGAGAAGCCCATGAGTGGTGGTACCACAGGTTAGCGACAGTGGGTCACAATACCATCACATCGTACCCTGATTTTACATAGAGCCTTGTTGGGCGGTTTGATCGGAAGGACCTCGAGGTACACTTTAGAGAGTTAGCACAGGTCAAGCAAACAGGTAGTGCAGATGCATTTATTTCAGAGTTTCAGAGGATAACAATACATGATGAGGATGTGCATGAGGAGATAACATTAGAGCCATCCTGCGAGTTTGGCGACATTAGCACATTCGATAGTCAGATTGTGGACAAGTCGTGTGATGGGTTGGAGTTGGTACACTCTTCATCACCTACGATAGGAGTTCAGACAGTTATGACAGGCGAGATACATGAGGTGCAAGGCGATGAGCACAACTGTCAAGATAGTGGGCAGTTCCACATGGAGGTTAGGGAGAGTTTATATAGGCATTAGATAGAGCTTCCAGATGATAGTCATTGATAGAAGATTGAACGTGTTAAAGAAAGCATTCTAGCAATGAAAGAGAGGACCAAGATACTTCAGGACACCATATTATAGCGAGATGTTGAGCTTACAGCTCTTCGAGTTGTATGTACCAAGTCAGCGGTCAAGCTTTCTAGTATCGAAGAGCAGTTAGATTCCTTGATGGGGCAGCAGAAGAAACATACTATTGCATTTCAAAGCAGTCCTCTTCAGGAGTACATAGATAAGGCTTGCAGTGGCTTGAGTCCACATTTACATAAAGGAGGATGGTTTTTACAGGTTGGCCAAAATCAAGAAATTGGGCAACAGTATATGAGCATTTCGGTTGAAATTAGAAGGGCAGAATGTCAGCTTAGTAGGATTATTACTTGTGATGGTGCTTATGGACAAGGTCCTTTTCAAGGGTTGGATTGGAGAGAGATTAAGAGTTGGTGTCCTATTGAGTGGGCGATTCTTGGAAAGACATTCATAGCCAAGGGTATAGTCCCACAAGAGCCTTCAGATATTTGGGATGAAAGATGCACAGGTTTGCATTGGGATTCAAGTGGGAGACCTTATGAGGGATGGATACAGTGTTTACTGATGGTGTTACTTGGGATTCCACAGGATGCTCCTGGTGTCGATACTATGCAGGGTAGCGGAGGATGCATTTTGACCTCTGCAATTCTCATATTGAATTGGGACCCTGGTATTATAGTGATTGGCAGTTTAGTGATTGCTAGAGGATGATTTCAGGAGGTCTCTTGTGATGGTACCTCGTTTACACCGTGGTTAGTCACTCTACTTATAGGAGGCTTCCATGGGACATTTTGTGATGGTACCGTGCAGTGCAGTGCTTTGAGCAGAGGGTGCTATAGATCTCCTAGTATAATTTGGGACCGTGGTATCATCCCCAGATTCAGTTGGTTCATTTTGATTGATTATGGAATTGCGTTGGCATTGCTCGAGGACAAGCAATCTTTGGCGAGGGAGGATTGTAATGTTCTGTTTTTGATAAAAGGGAATAACCGAGGACTAATGGCACTAGGAGCAAAAAGGTACATCAATTCAGTATTATTAATTCATCAGTGTAGAAAGAAGGCCATCAGAGTTCGTATTCTAAAGCATGCAGGCCTTGTTTAGTTAGTATTAAAGTCAACATCAAATTAGAATTGCATGCATGCAAAAGTGAATCATAAACCCTAAAAGTGACATGCAAACCCTAAAAACATATGAAGATCTATTTAAGAAGGGTTATGGGACTACAGGAAGGAGCTATTGTTATTGTTGATTGGTTTTGGAGTTTCAAGCAGCAGCACAGCGTGCAGCCGCGATAGTTGGGGTTGGAGACGGTGTCTTCAGTGAGCGAGGGTTCGGTAGTGAGATATCTACCCTAGTCTCTTACTGGGATAGATCATCTAGGTTTATCTATTGCATCCATCATATACTACAGTATTCAGAGATCCAACACCTTCTGAAGGGTTATTAGCAGATCCATGTTTTGTAACCGAAAGTAGCAGGGAAAACATAGAAGGATTCGTTGAGACCACAAAACCCTAGTCTTTCCTCCGCATGTCAGCTTCCTCTTTCTCAATAGACCTATCCTACGATATGCAATGATTATCAACCATCAGTTTGCTCACCTGGAGAAGCTATCAGCCAAACAGATCAGTTGGGGGCATGAGCAATAGAACTACCAATCAGTTCGCTAGGGCACTTAGAAGCAACCAAACCTCCGCATGTGCCAGGCCATCTCTCCGGAATCAGCAGTCCGAAATCAGCAGACGGACAAGCTTATAAAGTTTTAGCCTGAATGGACCTCTCCTCGTACAAAAACGTCACCTTCAGCCTGGAGGGTTTTTACGGTACTACGGGGTGGTAACACCGGAGGAAAAGAGCATTATTATACTACCCATCTGGATCCTTATGCATGAAGCTATCTCTGGAGTCATTATCAACCAGAATATCAGTGGTAAGTGTTAATTTCTCTCTACAAAACCGTAACCCTACTTCAACTATATTTTAGGGCATTTTTGCATGGCGAGTTTGTATGCACAGTTATTTTGCAAATTTGTATGAGATTGACTGTGCGAGTCAACACTATCATAGAACATTAGAGAATATCAGTATTTGGGATATTACATAGTTCTCCTGACTGCTCCTAAGGTCAATGCTAACGACTCCATCAAGGGGTGGCCAATCCCTTAAAGAAATTACCTGGCTCAACATTCTCTAAGACCTAGGCGAGGAGAACATCACACACCATCATCTTGGTTAACTGACGAAGATTCTCATGGTTAACTGATTAGGAATACACTTGCAGGATCTACTTGGTCATGGACCAAGAATCTTCTTGTTCCCTAACTAAGATGTCTCTGTCTCTGCCTGCAGGATCTGCTTGGTCCTCGTGCCAAACAAAATTGTTTGGTCCTTGACCAGAATTCCTTAGAGATAGATAGGGGCCCCAACCACATGATATGGACTTTTCCATGGCTCCATCTTTCTTGGTACCAAACCAAGAACCCCAATAGATTGCTAGGGGCCCTAGGGTACCTATTAGGGACTTACATTGCATGGTTCACTGATCAGGAATCTTAGTTAACTGACTAGGGTGCCATTCAAAGAATGGCTTTCCCACTTGCACTATCTTTAACAACTATACCCTCCATCATCAATAACATTAAGCAAACTCCATCATCAATAACTTGTCATAGGGTTTGTTGTGTCACTATACATTAACTTTGGCTTGCCCTAGGGTGTTTTGTGAGGTAGTATTTTACAATTAACTTAGGCAAGTTTTATTTTCATTTTGAGTGTGATGGAAAACTAATTGAGTGACCACTGTGGAGTTCTGTGGTATGTGGGAGGAGAAAAAATATAGTTAGTTTCATGATGTTCTTCATCAAAAAGTTTGGCAATGTCACGTCCCTGCCCTTCTACCGGCGAGAGGACACGACATTACCACTAACAGTCCGAGAAACTAGCCCCATAAACGTAAACATAAAATTACATTGAAGTAAAAGATGCAATTATGCATTGTCTAACTTAATCAACATTATAGCGGAAGCAAATATACATTCAACATAAGGAATCATGTTCATCATAATTCATATAAACAATACAGTTGCATGGGTAATTACACGAGAATACTTATCTTCGAATGAAGCTTCCTGTAATCAGCTATGCCGCTGCAACGTTCCACCCAACCATAGGCTAGTGTGCTTATCGATCTCTTAGCATCACTGCCACCCCCGAGCTAGGCATGATTCCCCAAGGAAAAGGAAACTAAGCAGGCTCACACATAGCCAAAGATATGTCAAAATTCAGTCAAGCCAAAGCTATGTTTGGGTTTATCAGACTGCCAAGGGGATGGAAAGGCTTGTTTGCTAAGCTAGTGAGCTCAACCATAGAGCTATGGACACCTACACAAGATCTGACTTGGATTTCCCAACACGTACACACCCAACACAAGGAATCATCCCCTTCTCTGCTGTACAGTCCCTCAGGCTATGCATTCCCTTCCAATCCTATTCATGATGTGCAGTATGGAATAATCAGCCCTCAAGATCTCTCAGTGAGGTTCCTCACGCACTAGGTTTATCAAGCAACTTACCTCTTCCACTCCTAACTAGTTCAGACCCAAAGTAAGGTGCATAACAGTTCATACCAAAACAAAAATGCCCATAACAACAGGCAAACTTTTGTTTGGTTACTAGGGTTAGGACTCTATGTTAGCGGTGTTGTGGTATGTGAAATGATTTTCTGTATTGATGGATTCTTGCAATATCATCACTAAAGTGACAAATGTCATCACTAAATGTGTGCATGTGATTGTGTAGATAAGTGTTATTGAGGAGTGTGTTGATTTTACCATTTCAATTCTCTTTGACTATTAAGAAATACTTGTATAATATCTGCAAGTTCTATTAATATGATGAGTAACTCTACTATTTTTAACACAAATCACTTATTCATTTTTATATTCTAGTATTATCAGTCAATTTCTTGAGAAAACCTTGAAAAGGGATGGCTTGATTGACATGCTTTGTAAGTAGCAAAAGCTCATTTTATGTCTAAAGTTTAAGCCACATGTCATGGAGAACTTGTTAGCAAATGTAATAGAAGAAAGGTAATGGACGAATCTAGTTAGACGTGATTACAAAAGATTTTATGTTGCACAAGTTTCTATAATGTGAGAATGTTGGGAACATGGGTATGGGTGTTTGGAACAACTAAAAGCTTTTCCCAAATTTGCTGGAAACAGTCAGTTCGGAGCAGCAATAGTATATATTAAAAATAAAAAAAGAACAGTTAATGAGTAGAAAGTATATATTTATAATTGTTATGTTTTCATGCCTTTATTGTTTTCCTGGTAATACATATCACAAGAAACCCTCCAAGCACCCAAATTTGCAGGAAACAACTGGTTTGGAGCAGCAATAATATATATTAATAACAAGAGCCACATGGTGGCAATGTCCCCGACTACGTTATAAGTTTTTTGCAATAGAAACATTGAGTTGTTTTTTGAATTTGATATGAAGCTAAATAATAATAGTTTAAAATTTAAAATTGGATCATCAAATCTTTATGGGACAACTTAAATATATTTGAAAACTAATTTTTATTAATGTGATAAACAAACACTAGTTCTATATACATTTCAGATTATTTGGCCTAAAATAAACAGAGTATTTTTAATAACATATTTAACTTTAATGTGAATAATACTTTAACACCATATCTATGTTTATTTTTTCTTAAAATGAATATAATATAATATTGTTTTTCTTTTTCTTTTATTAATATAAAAATTAAATGGTTTTATTAATTATATTTTCTTAAAAATTGAAAAAAATGACTCAAAAACATTTTACTAATTTTTGAAGAATTTTGAAAAACTATTATTTATAATGAGGAAACTATTATTTACCAAGTCTTTCATCTGAAATATAATTGCTCTTGAGGTTAATAAAATAATAATGTGCAAAATATAATTTCCCTTGGGGTTAATCAAATAATAATGTGCAATATCCAGCCGTTCTACAAATCTGCGATAGGTAGTGCCAACATCTATCCACTTATTATGGGTTTGGAATTCACTTAGCAAATCATGTTTTTCACACATTTCAATAATATTATCTCATAAAGAGGGGAGCTTTTGGTTTGATAAATAAAGTAAAATATATAAAAATATTTGGTGATAATTGTTTGTACGCCTTCCAGTGAAGTTTTGAACAGGTAAACCATTAGTCAATCAAAATTCTTCATAAAAAATGTTCATTTCAAATATAAAGACTTTTTGCATTAATTTATAGCTCATATATTTATGACTTTCTCTGCATCAATTTATAGCTCATATATTTATGAGACACCAACGCCAAAATGATTGTATTTCAGTGTTAATGCACAGATCTTTTATAGGTTATAACTAAAAAGTTGTTATTAATTTAGAAAACAAAGTTTGAAAGATGCCACTGTTACTACACGCATATATTTTATATATTTTAATGTGTAGTCTCACGCATATATTTTAATGTGTAGGCTCAACCTTATATACTTCATTTGTGATAGATAATATATAAATGTTTTAAAAAATACTAATGACTAGGCAACATTTATATAAATTTTTAAAAAAGAAAAAAAAAACAAACAAAAAGAAATTGATTCATCGAAAATTTCAATTGATTCTTCACGATGTTAACATTCATTTCATATTACAATATATTTCTCTACTATTCATGAAACAATAAAGAAGGGTGAAGGGTGGGCACTTATAATATTAGAGAAATGCTAAAACCAGAGCTAAATTATTCATCATGCTAAATTGTATTTTATTATTTCGGAAGCCAGTTCACCTTATTGGGATTGGGGAGAAATGAAGATAAACGAACGATCTGGTGCCTTTTATGTTGCCTTGATAGCTTCTTCTGTTGTTGGCGCTGAAAAAATAACACTGCTCTTCTTGTCAACCATGCCGACCTCCTCCTATTCTGGGACAGATGGAGATCATTTGACATGGTATATGATAATAATTTATGATTAAGAGATGATGCAAGAAATTCCTTCTCTTTGTGACCTGTTTCTTGCAAGTCATAAACGTTGCAGTTCTGAGGATCTTTATCCACATGCAATTCATGAAGGCAGATTCTAATTGATGTGTTTAAATTTTGTTTATGATGTATTATAATAAACTATACATGATTCTATCACTTTTTCAATACCCCACTTTGTATATTCATTTAATCATCATTTTAAATTATACACGATTCTATCACTTTTTCACTATGCTTGTGGCAATCTGGTTCACTAGCCATTATAACACGACTTCTACTTCTCCCAAAGTCTTTGACATAGAGCATTGTGATGTGTTACGAGTAACTAGGTCCAACGTCAAAAAGAGAAAATACACAGATAAACTCTTAAACTTTTATGTTAGAAACATGTGTAATATTAAAATATCAAATGAAGAAGGTTAAATATTTTATAAATTTGTATTTTTTTTATTAACTTAATTTAGTTAGGCATTTTAGTTAAAATTGCGATTCCTCCTGCATGTATAATTGAAAGTTTTCAGTTTTTTTTACCGAATTTCTTCAATATCTACTCCAGCGTAAGCAACGATGTCGAATGCGTTTTCTCCGTCAAAATTGAAAGTCTACTTGCTTGCTAGAATTATGTCCACGGACACGACACATGATAAATATATTAGAGAATTTCTTGATAACCCGTCATCAATGTGTATCAAATAAGAAAAGACAGTTAAGATTTTGGACTTGAAGATCTTGAAACTTTTGATTTCTGGTGCATTCCATTTGAAACAATCAGTGCATGAATGCTACAATGCAGAGTTTCTCTAGAATTCTCGGTATAATACTTCATGTTATTCTATCTGTTAGGATTATATGATGTAATAGAGTATAACGCAAGAACACAACAAGAGCTCACTATGAAATTGCGCCCAATGCATGTGGATAGAAGTAAATTGTAGTAAAATGAAGCACAAACCAGCCAGGCCACACAAGCCGTCAGCGCAAACCAATAGGGCATTGGGCGTTGAGAGTTGCATAAGAGAAGAAGGAAGGATTATGCGTGAGAGCAAGCCTCCCCTTAGTAATAAAAAGAAGAAAGGTCCAAGAAACTGTAGTGTAAACCCCAATTCGACAGCCTTGTCATCAAAGCAAGGTCGCGCCTTAAACACATCTACACCAGTGATACCAATGTTTCCATACTTGGCAGCTCTTCAATAAGCCACAAAGCCATGGGATGTGGATTTAAGCCAAGCTACCTAGGTCCATGTGAACTCGATCCGAAGTCTCTGAGTCTAGGGATGCTCGTGGTCCCAATGAAGACTCCGAGTCTTATATCTTGGACGTTTCAGACGACGAGCTTGACAATTTCCCAATCCCGTTCTTGATTCCAAAGACGAAGTCTGTCAATCTACTGAAGCTGCTCGTCAATCCCCCAGGCCTGTTCTCGACTCCAAAGACGAAGTCTGTCAATATACTAAGGAAACATCAGATGGTTTGTCTGAAAGCAATGATATGAAATCCCTTGCTAAACAGTTTTCAATATATCAGAGGACGACTTTGAAAGATATCAACAGTTTTCATATCAGTTTTCAATATATGAAGATGCATATGATGCCAGCCAGCTCAAAGATTATATCAATAGATTATGCAAAGACGTCTTAACCAGCTTTCAAGTTTAATAACTTGCAGAGAATAATGAATCATGAATTTTAACATATGGAATTGCTAGAAATAAACTGATCAATACAGAGGTTCTCCCACAATAAGAGCTTGAGAGATAATGTACTACATCATCGTCCCAGATGTTAGAATGATGGTTGCTAATGCGTCTATGTGCATCATCAGCCGCAACGTCCCAGATGTTAGAATGATGGTTGTTAATGCATCTCTGTGCATCACCAGCTGCAGCAATGAAGCTCACATGATTGCATTGAGCTCCTGGGCAATTCGATTCCTGACGTTTTCCGGGTTCAATTGTTGTTGCAATCCTGCGCTCAACTGAGAAGGGGGAGGTGGTGGAAGTTGCAGACAGTTGCCTGGCTAGGTTTGGAAGCGTCAACATTAACGAGGGGGACGTCAAACGCTTGCTGATGTTGGGACTAGCATGCTCCAATCTGATTCCGGTGGCCTGTCCAATAATGAGAGAGGTTACTCAGGTACTGGCTCGGGCCATGCCACCACCATATGTACCTCCGTTTAGGCCAGCGTTCGTCTGGCCCCATCTGTCCACGGATATCAGTTTCGCCAACACTTCCACCATCAATTCAATAGCCAGTTTTGACGGTGTAGTGAACTCCTTGAATACCTTGCTTCCATCGTTTGACTCAAATCAAAATGCGAGGAGATTTGCATTGGAAAGGATGACAAATTCTGATATAGATTTTTGACGCCGATTTTGCATCGCAATAATCCAACCCAGGTTTTGTGTTGTCAAATGTTTCGAAGGGTTTCAAGGTTTTAGAGTGACGTTAGTGCTCAGTGTTCATAACGTGTTAGAAATTTCAGTAAAGAGTCTTTTGTGACATTCCTTCAAACAAAAAAAAGTTGAATTTGAACAATTATTTATCTGTCATCGAATTCCTTTCTTGTACACATTTGTTAGAAATAATGTTTATCGTATGAGTTGTGGAGATTCTCGGCAAGTCTCTCTGCCTAGTTCAACGTGTGGCTGACATATTTTATCAATCTATCTTAGCTATATTAAGTTAAATATCATAAACTCTATATTGGGGGTATCATGTATTGTATTGTATTGTAAAAATATGTTCTCCCATGATCCAGAGGAAGACTTTGTTTAAGCCCATGTAGCTTGCCACGTTACATTGAACTAGGTAACCACGTTCCTCATTCATGCAAGTTATTGATTGCAGAGTGCCATAGACTGCAACGATTGTCAGTGTCACTGCAAATTGCTGGTTTTTCAGGGTTTCAGTGAGTGCAGTGTCAGTGTCAGAGGCTAAAATGAAAAGGTAATTCTATAATAAGATAGTGGATGAAAAAAACTTTATAAAAGTCGTTAATTTTTGTTTAAAACCATAGCATAAAATACAACAATTGCAAGGGCTACATTTGTTTGTTATCATTATGGAATACTAAATGTGCCTGGGGATTGTTGCAGTCGAGGTTGACAATGCAGTCGATGATTAGCATCCGGTGCATGTTTCTCCCTCCATCTGTAACTTTATCATGCAAATTGCTACACGTTGCTTACGCAAGCTCGCCGCCGGGTCTTGGGGCACAATGTCCCAGGCCTACGTCACCTATATAAACCAATAAGAAGTAAGATAAATCAAGATTTAAATAATTCCCTAAAAAAAATGATACAAACTATAGCAAAAATTATATGTTTTATTAAAGTTGCTACAAATTAGTCCAAATAATCGGCCTGACCGATTCATATATATCCCCTTGTCGGGAACATAATAAAAAAAAGAACAATTACCGATTAAAGAGTATATATTTTTAATTGTATATGTTTTTGATATCTATATTTTTTTTTGATGGAATACACTTCATGGGAAACCATTTGAGCACCTCTTCTCATTTTGAGGATGGTACCCGAGCAAGGTAAACTGTTTGGTTGCAGTTTTGGCAACCTAACCTAGTAGGGACATTGATTCAGGCCCTCAACATTCATGTGGATAGCCAGCATGGGGACTTGACCCCATGAACTTCTACTTGCAGCTCACAGAACTAAACTACTCGAGCTAGCCTACTAGGCTTAAACTATAAAAATATAAAAATATAAAAATTTATATTAATATCTACGCTGTTTATGAAATGTATGAATGATTCTTTTTCAAAGTTTTATTTTACTGTTTGTAATTTTATATATTTGATATTTCAAAGTGAAAAAACAATATACATTTTATTATTTTTTATGATAAAAAATAACAGTTTAGAAAATTGTCCTTCAGACTATCCTTGTCTATCCTATGACTTCCTTACATGCTAGGCTTATGACTTTCTTACATGCTAGGCTTAGTGATGTCAGCCTTACAATATATATATATATATATATATGTGTGTGTGTGTGTGTGTGTGTGATGTCAACCCTTCAATATATATATATATTTTATTCCATACAGCTCATAGGCTACAACTATTTTTTTCATTATATCAAATGTCCAAAAAAGAGAAAAACTTAACACTAAACAACATATTGACAGTAGCAATAGCTTGATCCCTTTCTCAAATTCTTGCTCATTGTGGGCAAGGGTTTTTTGTTGCAAAAACAAAGCCTCTTTTGAAAGTTGATCAACCAAAGTATTGAACTCTCTATAGATATGATAAAAATGAAAAGTTTCATATCTTTACTTGACTTTAAAGAACTACAATTTGAGAGGCTCAAGTAGTATATTATTGATGCTATATTTCAAATTAACCCAATCAATTATTAGTTTTGAGTTACCGAACACTTGCAATTTTTTTACTCCCTTCGCTGCTGCTACCTTTAAAAGAAGCCACAAAACAAAGAGTTCAGCTCTGTTGTTTTTAGTTTGGCCCATGGCAAATTTCTGGTAGGTTTCTTCTTAGAAGAAGATTAGTTTCTAGAACTAGGACCTCTTATTTATGGGCAACCTGAGTAGTGATATGAAAAATCAATACATAAAGAATCTAAGAACATAGAGAGAATTGAAAGAGAAATGGTTTTTCAATTATGAAATGAAGAGAACAACCTTTTCTTTATAAAAACGAAATGACATAAACCCTAATTGCACAAACTCTATTATGTGTACCTTAATACAACAATTAAACATAAACTAACATAAAGTCACCAAGTGATTTTATTAATATGCATAAGTCTATAATTTAGATGGCCTTTATATTCTAACACCCTATGTTAATGGTCAATTTAGAAAATACATCAAGTTTGTCCTTGAATTTTACAAAATTTGTTAAACCCGAAGACTTGGTGAGAATAATTGCAGCTTGATTCTTTGTAGGATAGTATTGTAGCTCAACTATTTCATTTCCTACAAGTTGTCTAAAGAAGTGACATTGAACATCAACATGTTTGGTACGCTTCTTCTTTTCTATCTTAAGACTTGATTACCATAATACAATAGGGTAGGCTCGTCTTTTAAACCTCTCATCATGGTTTTGATACCATATTGCAAAAGCCAAACACACAAATAAAACAAGTGGAATAGTGAAATGGTTCGTCAATTATGAAATGAAGTGAACCTTCTCTTTATAATAATGAGATGACATAAACCCTTATTGCTCAAACGCTAAAATGACTTGTGTGTAGTTTAATACAACAATTGCACATAAAGTAACTTAAAGTGACCACATGACTTTATTAATCTGCACAAGTTTATAGTTCAGATGATCTTTATATTCTAACAATAATAGCTAATTCTAATCCTTGAAAAACCATTATGTTTTGAGATAACCACACCCCCAAATCACAAAACAAGGAAGAGTCTTTTGAGCTTTCACAACTTTGTCTACTATCCGCAAATGAGAAGTGTATCAACAACCTTGGCTCCCATTTGTTTTTCCCATTGTAATATGCAATATCTCTTTCTAGACTTGTATAATAAAATGACAATTAGCAAATGGATGGTCCACAAATTCCTCATTATTTTCGTACATCTTACCCTACATATTTATTTTATAGCAATTATCCAAAGTTATGTTTTTGTTCTTTAGGGAAAACCAAAGGAATATTATAGCTTTCAATGGACTTTTTATTTTTCATACAATATACCGCCACCAGGATGTTTCACCTTTTGTTTCTTCTTCCATTTGTGCCGTATAACCCATTTTTGTTGTATACTCCCAAATACCTTGATTTTTTGATCACTTAATCATATAATTCTCAAAAAGGTTTAGTGCACACTAGAAGTTAGACTTATAAAATAAGAGTTCCATTCACCAGCTTTGCCCTAACAAAAACCAAATCATTTTCCTTCTTCCAACCTTGAGATTATACTCTTTTTGTTGAAAACTTACCAAGGAAGTGCTTATCCACTTTGTGATGCCTTGGGGTGGACATGAACACTTAAAATGTTGTGGTCGCTAGTAATTTTAAAGTGAGATTGACCTTATGTTTATAAAGTTACTTTTTAATGTAAGTTTGAGTTATTAAAATATTTTAAATGTGACTTTATGAGAATAATGTGGTTGAGTAATAAAGTCTCATTTATTATTTAAAAGTGAATTAAATGCTTTTAATGAGAAAAATGAGATTTAACATGAGCCCTAGATCTCATCTAGTTATGTTTCAATCTATGCCATTGATTTTCAAGTGGTGGTTACTCAAACAAAAAGGCTAAGGAAAGGCATTGTGAAGATCATTGTTCACTTTCACAAAATAGATTTTTGAGAGAGGAGAAGAGGAGAATAGCAAGATAAGAGAGAGAGAAGAGAAACCTTTGAAGAATTTTAGATTGAGAATGAGTATGAATTTTCAAGTGGGCACGATGTCCAATGCAAACCTGTGCAATTAATGCAGACCATATAACTATAAATTTTGGGGAATGAATTTTAATAAGAATTTTTGAAGTGACATCCATTTGTTGCAGGTCGTACAACACATTTATTGAAGGCAATACAATTAAGATTTGGCACATTTTTCGAGGTGAATAACTAGAACAAATTTCGAGGAGGGTACACCGTTTAATGTTGTCAACAGGTCGTACATGCGAGAAACAAGCCCAAATTCCAAGGTAGTGAACATGCACAAATTTTGAGGGTTGTACAACCACAAGTGTGAGGTCGTATAACACGATTTTCAAGGCAGTTCGTATAACCCCAATCAATGAGTTTTAACACATTTTTTGAGGAAGAAAAAAGGAGATAAGTACTGTTGTAATTTGTTTTTAATTTTCATGAAGAAATACAAATCTCTTTGAAAACAAGTTTTTCCATCAGGGTTTTATACTAGACCAATTGGTCAAAAATATTGAGTCTAAAATTTCATGTGTTTTGGTTGTCATGATTTTTTGAGTAGGAAAAAGTAGGCTGCCATTTAATTTTTTGAGTTGTTTATGTTGAAAGAATTCCATGTGTTTCAAGCAAAAGTTAATTTTTTAAAAATCTTATGTGATTATGCATGCAGGGGTTTGGGCATTAAACTACATGCAGTGGACTCAACTTGAAACTGGGTTGGGGTTTCAAAATTTTCACTCTTGACATCAACAATAGCTGCATTTTCCATTGTGTAAATTCTATTAGATTAAGATCCCTTTTCAACTCTTGGGACAACTCATAATTTTCTTTACAACCAATCTCGTAGTCATTGCCAATTCTCACACTTGTTCCTCCTATTTTCAAATAAATGAAAACTTTCACCAATTCTCTCCATACAATTGGACCCTTGGCAGAACCTTTTCTTTCATGTCTAAGCCAATTACTGCCATCCTTTCCATATATTTGTTTTTAATAACCATAACCCATAAATCTTTGTTGTAAATTAGTTTCCATAAACTTTTTGTTGCGAGTGCTAAATCGAAGGTATGGATAATTTTCAAATCCCATCCTCCAACTTTTTTCAGATTTGCAATTTTTGACCATTTCATAGGAGGTAGTCCTTCATTTTCATTCTTTCTCATGAAAAAGGTTGTTAAGGCATTTTTTCCAATTGTAGTTTAGATACCTTTAGGAATTCAAGCAATGGCCATCCAATCCACTATGATGATTTCCAACACACCCTTTATTAAATTAATCTTCCTCCGCTTGAAAACCATTTGTTGCAACACAACGAGATTCTTACTTCAATTTTGTGTTATAGATCCATATCCAATTGCCATATTTGTAATCAATACGTCTTATTAAACCCTAAGTACTTTACATCTTGATCTAAATCCTTTAAATGTATTGGAAATAGATTTATAATTTAGACTTTATCTCCCTACCTTATCTTATTGTACAAACTAGCGGGCTTCCTTAAATTAAAATCCATACTTGTAGCCTTGCAATAGATTTGCAATACTGCCAAACTCCAAAGGGGTAGGAGGTGCCCCAAAATATCAAACTAATGCGTGTGGTGTATACTCCAAATGTTTTGCTTCATTAAGAAATATATTAATGATTATGTATATGTAATATATAGTTTATAAATAATTAAGTGTTTATATCATATGAATAAAAAAGAATACATCAAAGCACAAACATATGCGAAACAAAATTAAATATTAAAAAAAGAAACATTGAAGAGACCTCCTAGTCTTGTTTTATCTACTCTAACCATGATAAGTTACTTGTAACTCAGTTTTTTGTCATTGTTGCTCGAGGTTGACTAACATAACTACCTACATACCATGAAGCTAATGCCAAGTCTCTTTGTTGAGTCCTAGTTAGATATATACAGAGATAGTAACCCAATTACTATGAGCGAGGAAGATAGTATTGAACTTTATTTCCTTCTTTGTGGTTGAGAATGATGCTTGCTTTACAATTTTTTTGACCAATCATGACATTAATAGGTGGTATTACATTTTATTGAGTTACATCAACTTGCTAAACATAGAGTTTCTCCCACCTTTCCTAAATCTATCTTGAGAAAATTCTGAGCAAGATACCATCTTGTCAGGGCACTGGGAATGAGATCAACCTTGGCAACCATAACAAAGGTAAGGGAACATTTGTTTCTTTGGTGTTATTATGCTAAAGTCTTCTCTCAAACAATATTCGATTCCCATATACAATGCACACTCCATGTTGCCAAATCACCATGATGTATCTCACAGGATGTAGGCTCAAATTGGGCACTCTTTGCAGATTAGGAACCTTGTTAACACAACCAAATTGTATCATGGTTGATTTGCAGCTAAAACATTACCAAAACAATCTGTTTGTTCCCTTAACCATTCCCACTAATTTAGAGATGTTTCATACCAATTCAAAAGCGCTATTGGAAATGTTGGGTACAAGTTTCCTAGTGCTACCATGAAAATATTGAAATAGTTTTGTATGATTGTGATTTATGGAATCTAAATAATGAGTTTCCTAAAATGATAATGAATTTGATTATAATGAGAGCAAGTCTGCTATTTATACCATTTTGATTACAAATGACTACAAGTGCATGTATTTATATCAGTGTCTAACTTCTAGTGCTTGCTTCATTTGTTTCTTCAACCTTAACATGCCATGCACCTTTCATATATCACACTTAAAGTTTCTTCTACATGATGATCTTGTGAATTGTGCTCAACAAAGCTATGTAGCCATGATATATTGACACGAATTTATGCAAATATAAGATCATATGATATATTGACACGAATTTATGCAAATATAAGATCATATGATATATGTTGAAGATCTTCTAGCAAATTTTTGTTGTTCGATATAACAACAAAGACAAATGTTGATCAAGGAAACCTCTTGTAATGAACAAATTAAATAATAAGTAAAAGTAAATGATATTAATAAATAAATTAACTAAATAAATTAAATGAAGAGGCACCTAATGAAAGGTGACGTGGCATCACCAAGGCAACCCTTGATTGGGTATTTATACAAATATCATTCTCATTGTAATATCAACTATTATCTTATCAAAAACATATATTTTTATATTTATGGATTTCTCCAATCTGGCTTATTTGTGTTGGCTATTTCATTAATAAACAAAGACTCTTTGTTTCAGTGGTATCAGAGCCAAGTCTGATCCGGCTTTTAGCCATATCTATCAAAGTTTGTTTGATTTGACTTTTGAGCCACCACAATTTTTGAGTTTCTCTGAAGCTGATATTTGATCGAAATTCAGGCCCTTAGCCATTTTAAAATTTCTGTTGAAAAAAAAATTTCGTTGCCATTTCAATAAGAAAGGAGGATTTCCATTGAACAAAGAGTACTCCACATTAAAGATATACCGAACTGAACAAATATCAAGGGAATTAAACTTAAGATTGATCTCTGCAATTACATGAATAAAAATTGAGTCAAGTGGGGAAATAATTTCTGGTCTAGGTCGTTTTTTTTATAATAAAGTACAATTCTTTTCAAATTTGTTGTTCCTTTCGTCGCTGCAGTGGTATCAGGTCTTTGACCAATTTAAAGCATTTGGCCCTTTACACAGCCCCATTCACTCCAGCTCTTCTGCTTCCTCCCCATTTTCCCTCCACGCCGAATCTCCTCCACGCGCTGCACCAACTTGCTACTCCCATCCCCTCGCACCCTTTGTCGTGACACTTTTCCTCACCCACACTACATCCATGCGTGCTCCGCAGTCACCATTATGCACCGCCGCCACTTTATACCATAGATTGTGATTCTTTGAGCCACCATTTCACTAAAATCCCGCTGGAATTGAGCCACGTGAAACTCATTCACATCGCCACTGCTGCAAGATTTCTTTCTGTTTTGCAATTAATGTTTCGATATTTAAGATTAAAATAAAAAATAGGCAGGTCTAACTGTCATTGTTAAAAGTTCCAGAGTTCCATTGAGAAAGCAATATTTAGCATGCAGCAGAGCATTTAATGCGATTGTAGAAGGCTTGATGACCATTGGATCTCAAGCAGCTCAAGATCCAACAATCATCAAACACGTTGCAACAGCATTAAATGATCTGTAGCGTGCTAAATATTGTTTGCAGTTCCATCGCTATATGAAACATGTAACCTTCTACTTTGATAACCCATTTTATTTTTAAAGTCGACTTTACTATTAATGAAGGGAAGATATCAAATCTTTGAATAAATAAAGGTAGACTTTGGATTAATATATATACTTTATGTATTGCTTATGTATTTTGTTAAATAAATACATCACTGCAATTTAGTAGAATGAAGGAAATAAAAGAAATACATGGAACATATTCTAAAATTGGGGTTTTAAATAAAGTCTTATAAATAAAGGTGGACTTTGGATTAATATATATACTTTATGTATTACTTATGTATTCTGTTAATGTATTCTGTTAAATAAATACATCACTGTATTTTAGTGGAATGAAGGAAATAAAAGAAATACAGGGGACATATTCTAAAATTGGGTTTTAAAATCAAGTTTTATATATACATCAAATTAATTATTAAGGTATATCAAGGAGCATCCAAATTATATTTGGAGAGTTAAAAGTATATTGCATAAAAAGGAAAGTTATCATAAAANATATATATATATATATATATATATATATATTTAATGTAAAAAAGTTAAAAAAAACTTTTATATATATAAAAAAGAAGAAGAAAATAATAATATTATTATAATTAATTAATACTTATTATTGTTGGAAAAATTAAAATGATTTTTTATAGACAAAAACAAGGAGGCTTTCCAAGCACATCTAAAACATTTGTTTCAATGTTATGCCAAATAAAAGGAACAATTAGAGGGAAAGACATTACTATTTTTATTGCCCCCGACGAACACACTACTTATTTTAGTGATGAATTCGCTAATGAGTTAGTGATTCCGAAGTCAAATATCGGTGAAATGGTAGACTTTTGGAATAACAAAGAATATGAAATAAGTGATTTACAATGGAACATTTGAGATTATATTGGAGTCTCGCAGTTTATAGTTAGATCCTTATGGAGTAGTGACGATGACCTAATTTTTGGATCACCGTCGATTGAAACATTGGGGACTTTTATCGTAAATGCTAAAAAGAAGTTCATGATATTTCCCTACAAAAAGAAGAAAATCACATTACATGACATTAACATGAAGTCATAATCAAAAGTCGCGTCAATTTAAGACTTCAGAGAAATATCAAAGGTAATGTCGCAAGGAGATGGGAAATTAATGCAGCCAATACAGAAGGATCTCGATAAGGTTATTGGAAGTAAAGAAGAAGAGATCTCTTGTTTAAGAGATCATAATTATAAATTATTTCTGCAAGTCAAGAGGCCAAAGAATAAAGTTCACTGCTGTCAAAAGTTAGATGAGAAGATTCAAGCTCTTCAACAAAAATTACTGGAAAAGGGACGAAGAAAAGTCTGCCCCAAAGAAGGTTAATCGATAATTAGAGGAACAAATCGAGAAGTTAAAAGAGGACAAACAATCGCAAGACAAAAGGTTTGAGGATATTCATAATAATAATAATAATCTATTAGAGAACAAATTAGTTCAAATCTAGAAGGAAACATCCAAACTATCTGGATAACTCATCCCAGTTGAGGAAGAAAAAATGAATACAATTTTAGTTCCCATCACTATCCAAAAGGAAGCCAATATATCAGAAAAACACGCAACAAGAACTCCTTATTGACACCCAAGCTAGAAAAAACATTCTGACCAACGTCAGGGTTGAAATGAACATAAACAAAGGGGTTATAAATTCAGAAGTGAAAAAAACACAAAATCTACAACCTAAGAAGAAGATGGGAATATTTATCCAACAAGACAATCAACAATCATCTTCGATGAAAATAAATCTCGGATAGACCACATCACAGACAATGCATAATTTTTTCTTTGGAATTCGTAACTCGTATCAGCTCATCTCGTCAAGTGTCGCAAGTACTAAAAGAAATGATCAAAAGATGACATTGCAATCAAAGAAATCAGACATAAGGCTTGTCTTCAATAAAGCTTTGAGGACAAAGCTTCCCTTAAGGGGAAGGCAATGTAATGAACAAATTAAATAATAAGTAATAGTAAATGAAATTAATAAATAAATTAACTAAATAAATTAAATGAAGAGGCACCTTATGAAATGTGGCGTTTCATCACCAAGGCAACCCTTGCTTGGGTATTTATACAAATATCATTCTCATTGTAATATCAACTTTTATTTTATCAAAAACATTTACTTTTATATTCATGGATTACTCCAATCTAGTTTATTTGTGGTGGTTACTATTTTGACACCTATTTTTGATGCCTTAACCCCTCTAGTCATATTTTTAATCCCTTATGTTCATCCGTAAACCCTCATATTTCACCCATAAAACCTTGAAGTCCATCAAACTAAGGTATAATTGTTTCTATTTTTAAATGAATTGAATTTTGTAGTTTTTAAAGCATTTAAATCTAAATTTGAATGAAATTACAGAATTTTCTAACTTCCTGTAAATGCTCCAAGCTTTGGATATTTGTAGGATGGATGGGCGTGATTTGATGTCCAAGGATGGATTTATTTCCAATAGCTTCACAAGATAGTTCTCACAGGTGTCGAGTCAATGCGGGTCAAAGACAACCACCTGTACTGCGAGGAAGCATAAAAATAGGGTTGTTTTAATGTTGCAGAGATTTTCTCCTAGTTTTGTGGATCTGAGGACGAGCTTGGGGTTATAGCAAGATACCATTATGATTTTTAGTAAGATTGTAGCGTTTTCAGTTTTAAAACAAGTAGTATAAATATTTGGATTTTTCTATGTAATGCCATTCGACAAACTTTGTGAAACTTCGCGTTTTTGGCAATAAGAATTCAAACTTCAAACAACTGTGGGTGTATTTGTTTTGGCATGTTGTAAAATCGATTTAGCTGTTGGTAATTTGATAACCTGCTGTGTGTGAGCAAAATAGTGGAGGGCCCATTCTGCTAAGCCTGCACACTCATTCCTTTCATTACTATGTTTTGGTATGTTTTTCCTGTAGATGCGTTTTTCCTATAGATGCATTTTGGTATATTTTAAATATTCCTGTAGATGCATTTTTTTATTGTTGTAGATTCCAATTAAAATTTAAAACAATATTTTGCAATCCAATTACATTCAATTTAAACGCAAGTGAGTTTTTTTATGTGATGCGGGAAGGTTTTATTTGATAGTAGCATACGTTGTCTAGGTTACCGTAGAATTGTTTTAGTTCTATTCTTTTATTGTTTTGTTGTTGAAAAAAACAAATCAAGTTTAAAAATGCCAATGCATACATTTTCCGTAAAGAGATTTTGGTAGTTTTGAACTTTTATCATTTAAACAAGTTTTAGGTTTATTTTTAAAAGCATAGTGTATTTCAAACTAGTCTAGTTCTAAGTCCATAAATGTTGGATGTGCTTCTAAGTCTTAGGATACCAGGTTGACATTTAAAACTTAAGCTCTGATTTACGACAGTAGATTCGGCCAACAGTTATTTCATTAAGAAACAAAGATTCTTTGTTTCACTTCTATACATGCATTACTTTGGAGCAAATTAATAAAACCAAATTGAACAGTTACTATAACAAATTGATAGTATGTTGTTAAACATATAGTATTATATATGCAATTTCTCTTGTTTCAGATATCTCGTACTTGAGGTAGAGTTATAATATGATGGTTAAACTTAATTAGGTAGTCAATGGTACTTTTCAAATATATAGTATCAATATTTTCTTAAATCTATATAGTTGATCTTAGGGCTCATAGATTAAGATATTATTAGGAAGTATGTGGGTCAATACTAAGTGTTGCAAATGTATTTACAATAGCCAAGTTCTAGCTCATGGAGTGTTATCAATTGAATCCTCCAGTTGATGTCACTAAGCATCTCTCCTTGATATTTTATCTCGACAATTTGTGAGCACTTGGAATTATGCTGTGGCAATGATCATCTTCTTACTATTTACTATTGTTTCTCATGTACTCTTGCTCATAAAAAGTGATTAATATGAGAAACGAATATGGAGATGTGCATTTCTTATGCTCTTTCGAGGCCTTTTAAGTGTGGATTTTGTAGGGCTGCATGATTTGGGCACACTAGTTTTAGGAAACCACCAATTAAAATTGCGAGAATTCGAGTGGAGTGGATAAATCCTTAATAAAATAGGTATGAACCCCCTACTAGCCATAGTATTAATTGTTGGGAACTTAATCCTTAGGGTTAGGCATATTAATGTATTATTGTTCACTGTTCACAATATTATTGAGAAAAGAAATTGAAGAGTGAATAGGTGAATAGGAAGAGTCATGGAGTCCAAGAGATGCCTTGGAAGATGAAACTAAGGGTCATCTCTCATCTATTTATATGTACATATATTAATGGAAAAAGTATCTCACACTTATCATATCTGGTGTCTATTGACTTTGTGTTTGGTCTTTTGCCTTTGTTTAACACCTATTAGTTGATCTAGATTTATGTTAGAACGGAATGAAAGAATATATATATATATATACATACACAGATATATGGCGATAGACACAGTGATACAGTAAACTCAGATTCTATTAAATGAATGAAACAAAACAAACCGTAAAACAAAAGTAGCTAGAATGGTGGTAGTTGTATCTCTGAGAAGAGATGTGACGACTACGCTCATTCATGACAAGCTAAATACAAAAGGAGGCTGAAGGGACATTTATCATAAATCCTTGGAGAGGAAAAATCCCTAAACCTAACCCTAGGAGAAGAATCGTCATAAAGTTTGCGGCCCCAAGGTGGTTAGTTATACATACAACAGCTTGGGGTTGAAACTTTTGCATACGATTTCCGTTTGGGGCGCTCGATAGCATGTTGGAAAGGTCTATCCAGGATTTACAACTTTCGACTGGGGCTAAATACATGTCGAAGGAAAATACATGAATCCCACGAATTGTAAAAAAACGTCGTTTAGGGCCTCAAAACAACCCCGAAAGTTTGGGACCCAAAAAATCGTAGAAAATTACAGGAAAATTGCCAAAATGGAAATTATTTTGAGCCAATGGAATAGGTGGGTGGCCACCTTTACCCTTCTATATCAGACTTCCACCCTTAGCAAGTAATGGTCTCCATTGCGTTGAGTGCCCCCATCAAATGGGAAAACTTTTGCTGAACTTGACTCCTAGTGAGCCACTTGCCTTGGTGGAGAAGCTGCCCTGCTTTGACAACTTGATATAGTTGGATATTCTGTTGGAGGGAGCCCTTAACCTGTGTGTCCATGCTATGACTAATGTTTTATTTTTCCATGTAGTCGGGATTAAGCTCTGTAGGTGTCAATTGTTTTGCCACCTCTGAGGTGTCCAACAATGGTGCAAAATATGGTCGAAGTAGCTTCACATTGAATACTAGGTGTAGGCCAAGGAATGAAGGAATGCTTAATTTGAAGGCATTATCACCAATTTCCTTAGTGATGGTGTATGTCCCATATAGAAGTGGTTGAAGCTTGCGATGGGGTCTTGTGAGCCTATCTTTCTGCAAATGCAACCAAACCTTATCCCCCACCTGGAACTTGTGTGGAACCCGATGCTAGTCATGTAGCTGCTTGTACTTAGTATTGGCCTTTTCCAAAATGTCATTGACCTATTGGAATATGTACTGGATTCGTTCAACAAATATGGTGGCCTTATTAGCCTTAGCCAGAGCATGGGAAGATTCCTCCTGTGTGGATGCAAGGGGAAAAGATACATCAATTGGGGCCAGTGGTTGGAAACTTAGTCACACTTGGAATGGGATATGACTGGTGGAGCCATGAAGAGCTATGCTATAGCTATGGTGAACATAAGGAAGGCTCTCATCCCATGTCCAAGGATGTTTAGAATTGTACATTCTCAGAATATGCAAAATCATCCGGTTGACTACTTCTATTTTTCCATCGATCTAGGGGTGGAACACAGTCGATTTAGTGAGCTTAGTATCCATCAATGACCACAGACTAGACAAGAAAGTGCTTAGGAACCTGTTGTCCTGATTTGAAATGATAGTTTTTGGAATCCCAAAATGAAACCAAACATGCTTGAAGAAGAGCTTAGCAGTGGCTTCAGCAGAGATGCTCTTCTTTCAAGCTACCATAATTGCCATATTAGAGAAGCGATCCACGTTCACAAATGGTATCGTCATTGCCATGCTTAGTTGAAGTTAGTCCTGACATGTAATCCATGGAGATGGATTCCCATGGCCCATTCAGGCTGTGTAGGGGGTGTACAATCCCTACTTTTGACGTCTGGTTTCACGATGGCGTAGGTAGTGAAGGATCTGATATATTGGAAGACGTCTTGTCAAAGTTTGGGACAATAAACATACTTATGAAAGACCACCATTGTCTTGTCAATGCCAATGTACCCTGCCACCCGACTGTAATGCGCTTCCTAAATAATCTTCGCACACTTGCTTAAAGGAACACATAGATGGCTCATGCGGATTAACAATCCTTTCTGAAGATGGAAGTCTGCCACTAGTCTACCTGCACATAAGGCTTGATAGATGGGAGCAAACTCAAGATCATTGTCATATAGTTGAGTCCACCCAGAGGTCTCGTGGCCACAAGAGTTGAGTAATGTGGTTAATGCTGCTATTGGAGGTTAATTGAGGCAATCAACGACTTGATTGGTGTTGCCCTTCTTTTATTTAATGTTCGGGTGGAACTATTGCAAGTAAGTGGACCACTTCTGGTGGCAGTCATTCTGTAACTTTCCTTGTGTTTGCATGAACTGCAAGGGATTGTGATCAATGTGGATGACTGTTTCTTTTCCAATGATGTAATGCTTTCATTGATGATAGGCTTGGACAATGGAGTACATTTCCTTGTCATAGGTTGGGTACTTGCGAAATGTATTTGAAAGTGTCTCACTGTGATATTCCACTGAATGACCATACTGAGTGAGTACTGCACCAATGGTTTAGTTTGAAGCATCTATCTCAATCTCAAAGGGTTGTTGCAGATTTGGTAAGGCAAGGACGGACACCGTGTTGAACACACCAAGCACACTGAGAGGGGGGGGTGAACGATGTGTATAGATTTGTTACTTTTCAATGTTAACAATCATCAACAACTTATTCAATATTATGCAAAGTACGATATTATCATTATATCAACAATTATAACTCATCATCACATATCATCATATCATCATCACATAGGAAGCATATCAAAACACAACACACGAGTTTTACGTGGAAACCCAAGTTTTGGGAGAAAATCTAGGGAATCCTTTACAATAATAGCTTTGCAGCAAGGAGAAAGGTGCCCAAAGATTCTCTAGATTCTGCCCCATCTCCCTCTGCAACACGGGGTACAAAATCATCACAAAAGTAATTGAAAACAGAATAAAAAAGGTTCTTCCCAGGATCATTCCGAAAAACCAGGGAGGATTCATCAAGAACAGACAAATTCAGGACAACATCATTCTGGTCCAAGAGGCCATTCACTCAAGCTGCCAACGGAAGGAGAAAGGTATGATAGTTAAACTGGACCTCGCTAATGCCTTTGATAAAGTTCGGTTAAATTTTCTCTTTGCTGTAATGTTCAAGCTAGGCTTCCATCCCCATTTAATCAGCTGGATCAAAGCCTGTATCTCGGGACCTTGGATCACCCCCTTGGTAAATGGGAGACCAACAAACTTCTTCCATGCCACTAGGGGACTGAGGCAGGGCTGCCCCTTGTCCCCCTTGCTCTATGTCATTCAAGCGTCGGTCCTTAGTTTCCAGCTAGACAAGTGTCTTCAACAACATTCTCTAATGGGGCTCCCAATCACCCCTAGAGTGAAGAAAATCAACCATGCTCAATTTGCTAACGATACCCTGCTATTGGGCCAGGCTAACCTAGCCACGAAAAGATCCTTCAAGAAAGAGCTGGACGCTTACATTGACATCTCAGGAAGTGAAATCAGCTTGAGGAAAAGCAAAATATATGGCTGGAACTGCACCCCCATTGAAATGACAGCTATCTCAAGAATGCTGGAAATGGACGGAACCTCCACGTGGGACTCCATAAAATATCTTGGAATTCCGCTTGTCAAAGATACACCCAGAAGGAGCCTTTGGATGCCTTTGGTGGACAAACTCAAGGCCAAAATTATGGCTTGGGGGGCTTCCTGGTTAAACAAAGCTAGTAAAACTATCCTCATCAACTCTGTCCTATCCTCCCTTCCACTCTATCAGGCTTCGATCTTGTTAGCCCCAAAAGGAATTGTGAAAGATATAGACATTCTATTGAGAAAATTCCTTTGGGAAGGGGGAAGGAATACATGAAGGAAAATGCACCTTGTCAACTGGGATAAGGTCAAAGCCCCTAAATGGGAAGGAGGGCTACAAATCAGAGATGTGGCCACTCAGAATTTGGCTATGGGTGGTAAGATCCTGTGGAAAATGATAAGAGGTAAAACAACATGGAGCTTCAAAGCGCTAAGGACAAAGTACTTCAGAGGGCACAAAGAGAGGTGCCTAGACAGCCCTCCCAAGACTAGGAAAGGCTCTCCTATCCTTGCTCTCTGTCTCAAATCTCTTGATATGATCACTTCAAATCTCACTTGGATTCCGGGAAATGGCTCCAAAATTAAGTTCTGGGATGACTCCATTCTAGGGAAGCCCCCCTTAAAAGATTTGGAAGGACTGGAGAATATTAGAAATTGGCTTCATTTGAACAACAAATTTACTCTTCGGGACTTATCCAGCTGGAGCCCGGATGAATCTTGGAACAGTTGGGACCTGGGGGCTGTCCCTCAAGCTCTCAAGATTGAAGCTAGCACCCTCTTAGAGGATCTTCAAGGTCTCTCCCCCACTTCTGCAAATCTGAAGGACAAAAGAGGCTGGGGATCCTCCTCAGGCCTTTACAATGCAGCTGATGGATATGCAGCTTTAAAAGCCATTCCTTGGGCAGCTCCGGATCCCTCTAGGTGGAAAAACCTCTAGCTTTTTCCCTCTCTTCCCAAAATAGATCACTTTTGCTTGTCCCTTCTTCATGACAGCATTTTAACTTGGGACAACCTTTTGAAAAGAGGATGGGAGGGGCCCTCAAGATTCCCTCTCTGTGCCTGTCACGAGGAAAGCTTGACCCATCTATTTCTTCAATGCTCCTTCGCTGTAGAAATCTGGAATATTCTCCTTGGACAGCTGAATCTGCCCCCCCCTCCTTCAATCTCTTCCTTGTTCGCCTCCTGGCCTGTTTATGCTCCCTTCTCCCTTTCCAGACTGAACTTGTTAAAACACTGCTGGATGTGGGTCCCTAAAATATACTGCTGGAAAGTGTGGCTTGAACGAAATAATAGACTATTCAGGGACAAGGCAGTTTCGCCAGCTCAAGTTGCAACCAAAGTAAAGGCATTGATTGGTGAGCTGGTAGTCTCAAATTCTAAAATCACCAATGAAGAAAGTCGTGACAAAGAGGAGTACAGCTGGTTTCATGGGCTAGACCCAGCCCTGCTTACCAGAACCAAGAACTCTATTAAGTATTTCTCTCCGTGGGAAATCAGGCTAGGGGAGCAAGAATTTATAAAATGGAGATCCTCACTGAACAAGCATATACTGCATGTGGATGGGGCCTCGAAAGGGAACCCCGGACCTGCGGGAAGTGGAGGAGTCATTCTAGACAGGTCAGGGAATATTATCCTCAATTTCACCTGGGGGTTGGGTCAAAATTCCAATAACATTGCAGAAATTCTTGCCATTTGGAAAGGACTGATGCAAGCTAGAAGTGTGTCCATAAATAAATTGGCTATCATTGGTGACTCCTGAATCATTATGCAGGCCCTCAATATGAAGAAAGCCCTCAATTGCATGGGACTGGCCCACTATCACCGGAAAGTCATGTCTCAGCTGAAATCCTTTGAAGAAGTTAAGTACTATCATGTCCTTCGTAATCTCAATCAAATAGCAGATAATGAAGCCAATATCGGAGCCTCGTTAAGCAAGGGAGTTATTAGAGTAAATGGAAACGAAGATCACATGCCCATCCCCTAGTGTCAGGGAAGAAATGATTTTTGACACTGCCCATGAAAGAATTAAGTGAATATAGATCTCAGGCTATGAAGATTCCCATTTGGTCCCACGTGAAGACTGAGGCTCATGAGGAGCAGCTCGATCAAAGGTAAGACAATTGCTAGTCCCTTCTCTATGTACGTGGCCTGCACTCAAAGAAATCTCTCCAATTGCTGTCCTTCAATCGCAGCCAGCTAGGAGGATCGAGTGCATTCGAGTAGACTCTGTCCAAGTCTCTTCATAAATTTAGAACCGAGCTTTTTCAGGTAGATCATTCCAGTTTTTATTCATCTTCAACTATGACAAATCGCTGAAGGATTAGCTGGGCATCTTTCAGTTTTGTGCAAGGGAGTTTGAGGTAGCAGGGAGAGATTAATTATGGCAGCTAGTTCGTCCTCAACTATTGAGGTCTCCTTTCTCAGCTTCAGGCCGATCTAAATGAGGTAAAGACAGCAGTATATAATTTGGAGTCAAAGCAGTTAATTTTTCTATGCAACTCTAGTTGCAATGCTTTGCTAATCCTTTCATGAAGTTCATTGTCTGTTCAGAAACTTTCTAGACTTATTGTAAAAGGTTCAGTGAGTATAGCCACGCCCGTTTAATTGGATCCTAGTCATATGTCAGAATAGAATAGAAGTGTAATGCTATTGGCAGCTGCTTAGCCAGAAGATCAATATAAAAGGCCTATAACCGTTTTAGTAAAAAAAATAAAAAATAGCTTTGCAGCAACAAATGGAAGGAGGAAACAACCCCGATGTTACAATGAATTCAATTCCCCATATAAAATTGGAAGGGGGCTATAGCCCCCTGATTTACAGGCTACAACCTAAAGGAAGCCCCAGATCCCTAGATTTCCTTTCCCAGTCTTGCCACCCTGATATGAAGATATAAATTGTTTAACCACAACTGCACTGATCCTACGGACCTGCTAATCAACACCAATACTACACTGCACCACACTGCTCAACCTTCACCACACCGCACAAAAAATTTCACTACTGACCACTAATCATCAATTGTTATTGTTAACTACTACTCATCAATTGTCAATGCTCATAATTTGACCACTTCTCACCAACTGACCACTCCACCATACCTGTACCAATAACTTGTACCAACAACCTGTGCAAAACAACCCGTCTAATCAATCTGTTGCTCACATCATCTGACTCAGTTAATCTGAGTCTTTCCAACTACACACCAAAGTCAGTCCACCTGAGTCAAACCGACTGCTCATACGACTCAGCCAATGTGAGTCAGACCAAATACACATAAGCAAACCTGTACCAATCCTGCTCAACTGAACCGACTTGTAACAAGATTCTTGTGTACTTGTGCCAAATAAATCATATACCTATGTCAATCGAATCAAGTTCTCTGACAATCAACCAACCCTTCTTACTTGGTGTAGTTCATCAAGTGAGAAACACATTTGAGCAACCAAGAGACTTCAAATATGGTCAACCAAACACTGTCCAATTCCACTCAACTCAATGACACCACAACCAATCTCAATCACAGTCGATGAAGACTTGACAATTAAAAAAGATAAACCTTAACCAACTAACCTCAACCAAGAAGCTAAAATACTTAACCAACTATGTCAAACTCAGTCAATTTCATAAAATCTTAGACACAAAAGATTTTTCACTCTATTCAAATGAAGTCAACAAATCAAACAAATATCAATCAAATAGTCATTTACAATACTGCCAAAGGTTGTCATTAACAGTCAATAATAGTCAAGCCCCTCTTAGGTCAAAGAAACAATGATCAACACTTGTCAAACTAGTTTTCAAAGAAAACACTTAGGCTGATGATCCGTCGGACCTCAACTTGTGTGCATTAAAAGTTTGTCTTAAAAGAATGCGTTCAGTAAGTTAATTAATGGAACAACGTTAACATAAATTAAATACTGAAAACAGATGGAAAACAAACTGATAAACATATATAAATAAGCACAGAATCAGAGCGTCACAAACATAATTTGATAACGGAGTTCACCCCCTCCACTAGGCTACGTCTCCGGGTCCCTCTCCAATGGGTACCGATCCAATTAATCTCTTAAAAATGGTACAAAATGGTTCTGGAAACAACTTCAGCAACTGTAAACAGAATTCTGTACAAAGTCTTTAAGACCTTTCTCTGGAAATTACAATCAGCCTTCGTAAGGCAAAGAAAGCCAAAGTATGACAGAGAATGTCGACTTCCACAGTAACAACATCGGAACACTTTACAACAAACTCTCCAAGCTTCGCATAACAGAGAAACGGTGTACTGCGCTTTGAACAAACTGAGTCCCCCCTTCACTGGTGTCCAGCCTCCTCTATTTAAGCGCCCAGTGGGAGGATAAGTAACAGATTCGCCTCCCTCTTTCACACAGCTGTTATCTTCTTTATTATCGTTACAACCATATGCTAAAACTGAACCATGCAATTCGGCCAAATCGCTACCCAAGCGATATGGTACAACGACGTTCCATATTCCTGAAGCGTTGCAACCAACTCCACGCACATGTTGACTCATAACACGTTGCAATGACCGTTACGCACATATGTTGCACCATACCATAGCGTCACACGTAACGTAACCGTTTGATGTCACCACTAACTTCGCGATGTCGCAGCAAGTGCGATAAGTATGTCGCAGCTAAGTCTGTCACAGCAAGTGATAAGTCTGTCGCAGCAATGTCTATCACAGCAAGTGATAAGTCTATCGCAGCTAAGTCTATCACAGCAAGTGATAAGTCTGTCGCAGCAGGTGCGACGTATGTTGCAGCAGGTGCGACGTATGTCGCAGCAAGTGCGATATGTCACCACTATGTTTAGCATATGTGTGGAACATACATGTGTTATGTTCTTTGAACCATAGATTAATAACTATTGTACCATATTGGATCAGTGTAAATTAAAGATGAATAATCCTCCGGATCAGCTGATCAAATAAATCACTCACAATATCTATTACTTACATGTCAACTTCTCATTCAATACTACATTACATAACAGTCAAGATAAACACCAAGATCTATGCCAACAATATCCAAGATAATCATCAAGATCTATATCAAGATCACATCAATATATATGCCAAGATAACCATCACCATAGCCTATATAACACATTCAATGACTTGAAATAAATATACCAATATAGAGGCTCACATACTAAGTTCAAATATGAACTCTATCCATGAGAGACATGTGCCATCACAAGAGTAACCCAAAAGCATGAAGCATACCGTTCCGAAGATAACAAGATGAGGAAATAATAGACAAACCAAAATAAACTCTAGATCATGTCATCACATAGCCCTAGCAACAAGCTTTCCACAGAGCTAATAATTTTATAATTATGATTCTGTATGAAAAAGTTTTGCCAATTTTAGTGAATCTCTTCAATCCAAAAATTTCTCCTCCACAAAGTTTCGCACTTTTCTCCAAGAGTTGCGAAATACCAAAGAGAGAATTGATTCATGAATAATTGAAATGCTTGATCTTATATTTATACAAAAAAAATTCAATTTTCAATGGACTACGCCGACATGTAAATAACAAATTAATAATTAATTAAAGTAATTGATTTTTGTTTGGGCGATTGACCCAAAAGATGAGGTAAATTTGTCTTGACAACTTTCAAAATGAAAATCTCTTCTACTGTGAGGAGTTAGGAGATGCTCGACATATCAACATAAAGGGATTGACGAGCACTCTCTCTATGATGAGATTATTTTCAACTACTTGGTCCAATATTCTTAAATTCTTCATTTTGTACATGACATCAAGACTTCACACATAAAGATGTCAAAGACCATATTACCTTATGCATAAGTTCCAAGGTCAAAGGTTTCAATGGACATCATCAAAGGCATGTGGGATTCATTGGTCTTCACATCCACAAACTTCACATAAACAAGGAGGAGGGATCCAACATATACTCATCATATTAAGGGTATCAAGGACCCCAACACCGCCAATCAAGTGGGAACAAAGTCTTTTTCAAGAATATCATCATCATATTCAAGGTATCCATATCATTAAAAACATATCCAATGGTTCCACTATATATCTTCATCACGAGAAGAGTACCAACACTCCAAAAGAGGGGTACAAATACCTCACCACTACTTTGCAATGGGATTCATATCCATGATCATAAGGCTACAACATCCCAATGACCATATAATGTCCAAGGGCCATCAAACCACCATATGTGTGGGTTCAAGAGCCAAACTTCCAAGGACACACCATGGACCCCATAAGAAGGGGTTCGAACATACCACCATAAGTGTGGGTTCCCCGTCCCAAGTTTCCACATGTAAGTGGATCAAGATATGAGCTTGTGGGGTTAAGGACCCCACAAGAACTCAACACCCTCAAGACCATCCAATGCAAGCAATGGGATCCACCATAAACACATAAAGGGACATACAGACATGAGCCACATCATCCATCCAACAACCAATCAAGAAACGAAAAAAAGTACAACCATAAAAAGAAACACAAAGACCAGTAACCAAAGATCAACTAGGATCAAGGAAATTGACAATGGACTCAAATAGGACCAATATACAATTTAGAGGCACTTGATCAACTCAATGTGTAACCAGGGATTTTGCCACTGTTCCAAGGCCTCCAAGGGATTCAATATTGGGATTGGACAAGGTGAAAAGGGATACTGTGATACAGTCAACCACAATATGGACACTATCCCTCAGGGCTTCATAAGGGGCACCAAGGACTCACCAATTGGCATCGATGACAAGATACCGTTGGCATCAATGCCAAATTAATCAACACAATAAACATAAGAGCTGCTTCAAATCCTCAAATGCATGTTGTTGAGGCTTGGACCAGATGAACTTGGCCTTAAATCCTCATTTGGTGACTTGTATAAGGGACCAAGCAATATTAGAGAATCCCAACACAAATGTGTTGATAGAAGTTTGCAAGGCCTAGGAAGTTGCAAATATCTATGAGAGTCGTCGGGGTTGGCCAATCGTGAATGAGTTTGATCTTGGACGAATCTACATGAACACTATGTTCGTCCGTGATGTATCCCAGATACTGAACCCTTTCCATGCTAAATGAACACTTCTCTAGATATACATATAACTTGTGCTGTTGGATTGTGACGAGGACTTGGTGGATATCCTACAAATGTTCTGCCCATGTTCTACTATAGATAAGGATATCATTTAGATATACGATTACAAAGGAATTGGTGAATGGTCGTAGAATGTCATCCATTATCTTCATGAAGGTTATTGGAGTATTAGTCAAGCCGAAAGGCATGACCAACCATTCAAAAAGGCCTTCTCTATATTTGAAGACAATCTCCCATACATTGGTCTGCTCAATCGGTATTTGATGATACCTAGAATTCAGGCCAATCTTTCTGAAATACTTGGCCACCTTAAGCTGGTCCAGGAGGTCATCGATCTAGGGAGTGGGATACCGATTCTATACTATGATCTTGTTTAGAGATCTATAATCAGTACAGAGTCTCCATGTCCCATGTTTTTGATGTACCAACAGAAATGGGCTCCAACAAGGCGAGGAGTTGGGTTGAATGTGCCCCTTTTAGATTAACTCTTGAATCTAGCGTTTGATTTCTTCATTCTCAATGAGAGAATGCCTGCATATAACATATTAGGTAAGGGCACACTAGGGATCAAATAAATGGAATGCTTGACCTAACAAAGTACTGGTGTGGTGAATATGTCTTTGTATGCTTCCACGATCTTGTCCACCTATTTTTGATGTGTAGAAGGGTTCTATGTGGAGGTGGTGGATGTTGCTGTGATCTTTCGTTCACCCTTAGAATGAACCGTGAAGAGTACGAGTTTTCCTGTTTGGGAGATGACCTTCCCGTGCTATTTCATTGTGATGAGAGACACTGCAATAAAAGGAAGTGTCTATGGTATCCTGTAGAGTTTCTTTCCCAAAGAAATAATGACACTACGAGGTCTATCTAGAGTCATACACATTATGACGTTTCCACATATATGGTTGTCCTAAAAGAACATCACAAAATTTAAGTGGGGCAACATCACACATTACCTCATCTTTGAAGGGCTTGGTGAGATAGTCAAGGCAACACTAGTAATTGACGGGGATGTCTCGTCCCTGGATCAACCAACCAATGTTGTAGAGTTGGGGATGTGGAACCGTCAGAAACTTTGATCTTTTGATGACCTCGACTGAGATGAAGTTTTTTTGACTACCACTATCAACATTGAAATGTAGCAGAGTCCTTTGCACCCATAGTTGCGAATGGAAGAGGCACTCCCCTTCCTCTGGGTCCTCTAACTCTTCTAGTTGGATCTTTGCACTTGCGATGGTGGCCATAGGTTTTGCATCAATGATATGCTTTCCCCTTTCTTCTCTCCATCGATTTTTGAGTCAGAGTCTGGATCTGGGGATTTTGTGTTGGCCAACAGTGATTGTTTTGAGCGGAATTTTTCAGTGTTTTGACAAGGGATTTTGTGGAATTTGCACCACTTTCCGGTTTCCTTTGATTTCCCATTTCTCTTCTTTACCTGTGACTTGGACTAGTTGTCAGGAATTTGGCTATCCTTGCTCTGTCGTTTTGGTTGTAAATGTTAGTCATTGGGTTTAACGCTCCCCATGAGTTTCATGACATAGACTAATCGCCTCTTGAGATTCTAACTTTGGTGATTGTGGAAGAGATTAACACCTGCGGGTTTTGGTCTAACGATAATCGTGAGTCCAAAAAATGTTAGCAGAGCAACACATCAAGGGTTTGAAACTCACCTAACTCACATTGGGGGGGAGATAGTTGGACATTGTGTTCAACGCTCCCCGTGAGTTTCGCGACATGGACTAATCACCTCCTGAGATCCTAACTCTAGCGATTGTGGCGGATATTAACACTTGTAGGTTTTGGTCTAAGGACAATCGTGAGTCCAATAGTAAATTAGGGCCACTTTTTCCCGATTTATGCTATTAATTTACTAACCCAAAATCCCTCTTATTCATTTGCTTAAACTTTTGCTTGATTTTGAAAACATATCAGTAAGCTGCTCCTAGTGAGGATATGTACAGGAAATCCATCTCCAACTAAATGTACATGTGAAAGACACTATGGTACTTTAAAACCAAGTCCAGTTTGGAGTCTCTAATACCCAACTTTGAGCGTAGGGTATGGAATATACTGGTATACTCTAACATCGTTTGGTCTCTTTCCTATCACAATGTCCTCCACTGGGTGTATTGGTAATCATAGTTTTCGATAGGGTATAATTCCTCTTTGACGACATCGAAAAAATATGCCTAAGTGGGTTTTGTATTGAATATTGTAGATTCATCTCTCGCAGTTCTCGTCCCACCAGTATTTGATATGGAGGAGGGACTTAAGGAGTGTGAATGTGATATTTTAACCGTCAATTTTTTTTTGAACAAATAAGTAAGCCTCTAATAGAATTAAACCATTTTTTCCAAAGCACATGCATCTATATTTCCTTCAAATAAAGGGATGTCAAAGTTAACTTGTACCTTGAAGGGAGTCACACCCTCAAAATGACTGTTCGTTGAAGCTGTCATTGGAATTCTTCAAAGGATCTAGGAAAAGTTATTCATCATCTCGTTCCTTTTCCGTGTGAGGGATTGCTTGAGCAAAATTTTAATATGATCTCCTGCTTCGTCATCTCTCTTTTCTTCTCCCACCATGTGAGGCTACTGGGGACGATGAGAGGTATTTTTTCCAGGCTCAACTAGTTCGAGACCCAAATCTCGATATCAGAGGACAAGGCTCTGATACCACTGATCTAAATTTATGTTAGAAAGAAATAAAAGAGCATATATATATTCACATACTCAGATATATGGAAATAGACACAGCGATACAATAAACTCATATTCTATTAAATGAATGAAATAGAGCAAATTGTAAAACAAAAGCAGCTAGAATGGTGGTAGCTGTATCTTTGCGAAGGGATGTGGTGGCTATGCTCACTCGTGACAAGATGAATACAAAATGAGGTCGAAGGGCCTTTTATCATAAATCCTTGGAGAGACAGAAACCTTAAACCTAACTGTTAGGAAATGAATCATCATAAAGTTTGCGGCCCCAAGGTGGTTAGTTGAACAATCAACTTCTCGGGGTCATAAATTTTGCATATGATCTCTGTTTGGGGATCTTGATAGGCCATTGGAAATGTCTATTCAAGATTTACAACTTTTGAATGAGGCCGAAGGCGTGTTGAGGGAAAACATCCCCCCCCCCCTCCAAATATCCAAAAAATCTCCTTTAGGGCCTCAAAATGGCCCCAAAAGTTTGGGATCTGAAAAACCTTAGAAATTTACAAGAAAATTGCCAAAATGGAAAAAACTGTTTTGAGCCCGTGGAATAGGTGGGTGGCCATCTATACCCATATGGATCATTAGTTGTATTAGAGCATTGTGATTTTTAGGGCCTCTTGAGCATCAATTTTTCCAATTCTAGAGCTACCCTTGCACAATCTTCACTATCTTGAGTACTGTGGCAATCTATCAATTTGCCAAAAATTCCTCCATCTTTGTTTGTTACTATTATTTCCCTAGTTCAGGAAATGATCCTGCTCTTCAATTGAAAAGAGTGAGAATTTGCAAATGGTTCTTCACGGGAATTCCTGATCTAAACGTTTTATCCACAAGGTTTGAAGTCAAGCTCCATGTATTGGAGTTCGCATTTTCCCATTTGCTAGTTTCACCTGCTTTGAATACAACATGATTTTCATCCGTTGCTGCTTTGGCCAAATTCATACATTGAAAATGCATTCATAAAAGTTGTCATAATCACGATGGATTGCCACAATCAATCTATAGGTCTCCAAGTTTCTCCAATCTAAAGATGATGTCGAATGTCACCAAGGTAGAGCTAGGAAAGAAAAGAGGTTATAAATGAATATTGAATCCACTTCTCTCAACACACCTCTGAAAAATTTGATTTCCCCAGCAAGCCTGCCCATTGCATCTATGCATTGGAAACCTAAAGCTTGAATTCCAACACAAAAATGATAATCTAAATGCACCTGGGTGAGTCATTTCTCGTTTTATCTCAAAATAGGTTGGTGCCTATGTGAGCCCACGACTGGTGCGACCTTCTCCTTCCTCCACCTTAAAAAAACCTATGGAGTTTGTTTGTCTTCCTATTTTTTTCACACACACACACACACACACACACAAATATATATATACTCTAGCAGGAAGGTTTAGCTATAACATTGCAAATAGTCATTTTCAAGGCTATTTTTTATCAAACAATTCATTTTCCATACGATTTACATCTTGCACTTCATGGTACTATTGAAGATGATTGGGAAACTTGGAGTGAAACTTGTAGACTAGTTGGTATTTGCATTTGGAGTGAACGTACATGAGAGTGGAGTATATATACATGTTGCATGAGACCATAGTTGAAGAGGACATGGATTGATACACACAAAAGGTAAACATGCCGCAACAAAAAAATTGGTGACCTCACTCATTTCACACCAAGAAACCAAGCAAGAGAAGAAGTTCACTACTACTACAAGAATACTTTCTAGGGTTCGCTACTATTGGAGGTGTTTACCTCTTATTCTTGGGGTTTATCTTTCTGCTACATGTGACTACTATGTATCTGGATGTACACTTTACTTTGAACTAATTATCTCTATTATTAGGTTGCTGGGTTTTCTCCCTTTCTGGTTTCCTAGGTCAAATCTTTATGTCTATTGTTTTTGTGCTTGGTTATTTTTTAGTGATCCTATTATTGTGATGCAATTGAAATTATACTGCTATCTATAAAAACTGACATGGTATTAGAGCAATGCTAAAACAAGCCATTTCCAGAAACTAGGGATCCATAGTTTGAAGTGTTGCAACCTCAGTTTCATATTGAAAAGAGCATTGAGAAGCTCACCCTAGGATGGTGCATCTTTCCGTGGAATAAAATCCTCATTTTAAGAACTTTTGGTTTTGACCTAAACTCTGTTGGTACCAAAAACTAGGTCTTCCATTTTCTTACTATTCTGTCCACATATCTGGAAGAAAATAATGTCTATGCTACTCGCTTTAGGAAGGTCCATTTATATATGGAGTCAGATTTGCATTAATCCAAACTTCGTTTCTCACTTAGCTCCCGCTAGGGTTTCTGTTTCAGTCTGTAGTCAAGATGATTGGTATGAAGGTTGAAATTAGAATTGATGGGGATTCCAACATCAACTCTTGGAAGTCTAGGGTTCTCCTCATCTTGGAAGAAAATTATTTCTTGAAGTCTGTCAATGAGAAGGTTCTAGAACCATAAGACGAAAAAAATACTCTGTGGAGGAAGAATGATGCTAAGGCAAGAAGGATCTTGATAGATTCAATAAAATCCAACTTGGTCCCTCAAATTTCTCAGAAGAAGACAACCATGAAGATGTTTGGAGTCTTGACAAGTTTTTTGAAAATAACAACATCAACCGATATCTTTCCCTATGACAACAACTATGCAACATGAAGATGACAAGGTCAGAGTCAATTGATACCTACTTCATGAAAGTTTATGAGCTAAGAGATCAATTGATCACCATTGGTGAATAAATTGAAAACAAATAACTTGTCATGATGACTCTTAATGGTCTCCCTACTTCCTGGGAACCATTCATCCAGAGTCTTAGTGGGAAATTCAAGCTGCCCAAGTTTGATCGATTATGGCAGATTGTACCCAAGAAGAGACTAGACTTGCATCTAGAGGTAGATTGCATGGCACTAAACACGAAAAAATCAAGCCCTTACATCTCATGTCAAGAAAGGAAAAGGTAAGGGAAGAAAGTATCATGGCAAACATGACAAAGGTGAAATATCAAGTCCCATTCCAGAACAAAAGAAGAAGAATGATCTTTCACATACCCAGTGCTTCAAATGTCATAAGTACGGTCACTATGCCAGACAATGTCGTGTTTCAAATAAGAGAAAAATCCAAGCCTTAACTGTCGATGTTGATGAAGATAGTCCGCATAAGATTTCAAGGAATGATGATCCTGAAGAAAGTACATAAGATCATGGAAATAAGTTCTTCTTCTAGTAGTCTCCATGTATGCACCAATGATGGCATTATCAAGTAGATGTGATTGCCATTGATAATGTATGAAGATCTAGATTGCGATGGGACTCCAACAAGTAGATGAATATCAAAGGAACCTCGTGATTTCTACAAGGAGGAAAAGGGAGTCCACCCACAAAACAATAAGATATAAGTATTTGGATTATCAATTGTTCTTATTGCTCTGAATGTTTTGAACAATTATTCATAGCAAGTTTTATGCAGATCTATATTCCTAGAATTAGGAAGTTTGTTGACCATGTGATATAGTTTATCTAATTGATATTGGTGAACAGTAGGCTCATGTAGTACATGATATGTATATTATAGGGCTACAAAACATTCCAGGAGTCCTTGATGGAACTAGTGTGGGATGATATCTCCAACATACTGAGATCAATGCACACTCTTGATAGTATGTTCTAATGGAGATGGAATACATCCATATAGTTACCATATGTGCTTAGGATATATATGGGTATTGTGCTAAAGCATTATTCTTACATAAATATGTGAATTATTGTGATTGCATTGAAATATGAATTGATTGAATTTGATTATGCAATGTCACTAACTATTTGACTGAATTTGACTTGTAGGGAGATACCATATGCTATTTCCTACAAGAGAAGAATGCTGAGAAATATTCTAAAGAAAAAACAACATACATATAGATCCTGTTGGCTTTCAGTGACCGGGAGATTGTTGGAAACAATGGTCACACTGAGAGGGGGGGGGTGAATCAGTGTGTAGGTAATTTAAACCCTTTTTCAACTTCCATTAATAAGGAGAGTTCATCAATATATGTTTCTACTAGTTATATAATCATTACATAAACATCCATCAATTAATGAACTATAAAGAATAATCATATCATCAACTAGATCTCTGAATCATAACAAACAACAAAACAAAAGAGGACAAAAGATTTGTATGGAAAAATTGTTTATGTATTGTACATGGAAGACTTTAATATTTTCAATTAAAATCAACACCAATTGATACAAAGAGAACCAACTCTCAATCCAAGACCCAGCCTGGTCTTCTCAGCTCCAACTAAGAAAGGTTGAGGATTCCAACCCTCAGGTGCAAGAATTGACTTGTAATAAGGAATAATCACATCACAACTATTACCACTATCATATAACAATCACTATCATACCAATTAAATCAACTATCTCTGTCATATCAACACTATCCACTTCAAGGAGTCATTGATGGACTCAATGACCAGCTCTGACCAAGACTTGTTGGCACCCCAACAAATCCCCTTGATTTTTGTAAAATCAAAGGGGGCCCCCATTATAATTTTGTAAATATTTAGTAATTTCATTTTTATTTTTGTATTGCTTGATTGACTTAGTTGTTCGATGATCTCTTTTAGATCCTTGATTTCCCACGCTTCTTTTTCTTTGGCTTGGCTTTTATAGATAGGGATTTGTTGACCTGGTTGATCTCTGTTTTGGCATCATGGTTGTCCAGTAGCACTCACATACTCTCATTTGAACTTATCCAAGTTAATTCAATACCTCTATTTGGGAAAATCATATTTACGAAATGCTTTCGTGAATCTTTCCTACCCTTGGCTCTCAATCCATAAATTGATTAAACTAGCACTTCTAGACACTGCGATAATTTGAGTAAATGTTTTTAAGAAGTGGAATTGAGTTCTTAATTATGACGTTGAATGATCTATTCAATTTATTAATTTCTGAAAGCTTAAATATTTTCAATGAATTACATTGAAAATTCATATACATTTTGATCAAATGTTATGTTTATATCATAATATTTAAGAATTCCATATTTCCAGTATTTCATTGATTCTTTTCTATAATTTGATCAAAAGTGTAAATAATTTCAATCCACTTAAATATTTTAAGAAACATTAGCCCAAAAGGTTTGATTTTTCTTTTTTTGAAAAGGTTGAAAAATAAAGTGCATAGTTTCACTAGATGTTGCTTTTAAAGGAGAAATACTTTTAGAGCAAAAGTTTTTAAATAACTTCATGCACTTTAATCTCTCTTTCAAAGTAGTGAGAAATCAATTTGGGATATTAATGCCTTTTATTCATTTTGATGTCAATTAAAAGCTGGTTGAAAACTTGTTTAATGATCTACGGTGCATCATTTATCCATATTTTGCTAACAAGTTTATAATTTGAAAATGAAAGGCGTTTTGAGATATTTGTGAGGGTTTTAGAAGCATAAACAATTCCAACTAAAATGCTTTCCAATTGAAGAAAGAATTATTAAAATGCATACTTTTGGAAAATTAACATGGAATAATTTTGACATTCGACACATCCCAATGAAATTGTCTATACCTTTATTGGATTATGGAATGGTAATGAACATATTTATTTGTTGGAATCCTTAAAAAATCATGACATCAACGTGGCATTTTAAACCAAAGTTGTTTTTGTTATTTTAAGCAAAAGATTTGTACGTCATTGATTTCCATATTAACTTTGGATAAAATTCAAAGTAAAACTTCAAAAATAAAAATTGTTCTTCGGTCAGTTTTTTTTATGGTGGAATGACAGGAAGAGGGAGTGATTCTTTATTTTTCTTGTTTATCATTCAAAACCTTTCTCTATTTTATTGATTATTTTTAATATATATGTTGCAAGAAAATATTTGGTTTTTCTATCACATTATCTTTCCAAAGAAGTCTTTCATTTGTTTTCTTTATATTTCTACAGGTTCAGGTTCAATAATGAAGATGCGTTGAAACAATTTGATGGCGTGGAAACTAGTTCAATAAATGAGGCAGACTGGGATCATGAATTTCAAACTTTTGAAAAATAATGTGTGCACTTGACGGTCCAATTCATTGGATACTACTTATAGCAAGAAGAACAAACATTAATTTTCCAAATTAATAAGCAGAAATAGATGCGATATGTTTGCCAGCGAAGGAAGCTGTTACACTAACATGGAAGCATATCTCTATATCTCAAGCAAGCATATTGACGATTCATAAAAATGCCAGCAAATTAAGAGATCAGCCAAACGCATCAGACGGAGGGCATCTCAAGTAGTTGAAGAAGGTTCTCAAAGGCAGGTTGAAATGATAAACGCAACTCATCAAACAAAAACAAGATTTGTGTAATTTTTCAGGTGTTAAATTTTGGCAGCGAATTGAGAGCGAATAAAGGTGAAAATTAAAATTCCGAGACACGGGTTTTTTGAAGAACGGGTTCATTTGCTTGAACACGAGGATTTTCCTCAAAAGAGTGAAACATCTGAGGTGCATTGGAAACATTTTTTTGCTGGCGACTAACAAAGAAACTGAGTTAAGTTTTGTTTGTATTTTTGCCTATTTAAACAATGGCAGTACTTCATCAGAGAGGGGGGGGAGTCTCCACAGATTGAAATCAATTTATATATTTTCATATTCTGTTTTTGTATGTAATCTGGTGTTTGCAAAGGAAAGGGAGACACTGCCATAGGGAAAGGCATTCCAGAAAGTTCTGTAAAGGATTTTCAGAACCCTGCTTGTTTTTCCTGAGGAATTTGATTGGAAGAAGAACTATAAGATAGATTGATGTTATTTTGTAACCCTGAAACTGATTGCTATGTCTGGGTGATGTTTACACTGGCATATAATTTGATGCTATTTGAAGAAGACTAGTAACGTTTTTGTATAGATTTTCTCTGATATAATTATACAAATATACATTCAATCCTCTTATAGTTTACTTATATATTTCGATTTACTTACACATTGTATGGTGTTAGTATTGATCACGTTTCACTTTCGAATTCCATCTATTAATATATCTGAATGAATGATGTTTATAATTATTATCAAATAATTTTCATTATTCGATATAATTTTTATGTCAATACCTATGTAATATTACTGTTTAATCATCTATTTGTATAGGGATTTTGAGTACTATTTATTACTATCGTCTTTCAGATGTTGAACCGATCAAAACTTATTGTATTGTGTTAGTAATTATGTTATAATAATAATAGTTTAATATTATTATTTATCACAAATTACTATAGATTTTACTGAAACTATGATGTATTGATAAGATTTCTCTTGAAAATATATTATATTTTCAATATCATAATTTACAATGCAATAGGTGTTAATAATTTTTAGCTCGCTCTTGGCTAGGATAGTATTGCATAGATTAGATTAATTTTCAATTTTTAGTTACTAACTCTTGTTTAGCAGTTGTCAAGTAGTTTTCATTTATTTATTAAACAATATTTGATTAGATCTTTGAAAACAAACCTAAAACAGAGACTCTCTTTAAGCGAGCATAAAATAGATTTAATAGTTGTTTTCTTTGAATAGTTGTTAAATAGACTTCTTATTTTTAGTATAAATTGCAAATAAATAAGATTAATTTTAGTCTTATTATTTAGGATTTAGATTAACATTTAGTTTAGTAATAATTTAGGATCTACTTTTTCTAAGTTCAAGTGGTAGAACTTTCTTTAAGAAGGTTAAAACTTAGGTGGTAGTAGGACCATAACCTGCGAGGTTTTGCCATTCTAAACACGCCGGGAGTTGCTCTAAGCGACTTGTGTGGGATTAATCTCCTTAAGTTGGCCTAGTTCAGAAAAATCCGACCAACAAATGGCGCTAAAAGGAGGGCTGATAGGCAAGTAAGCCATTTTGAGCTATTTCTTTTTAAATTTTGATCTATTTTAAGATGGCTCTTATTACTATTTTAGAACATGTTTTGAGCATGCTTGGGCCTGTTGGAGGTATTTCGAAAAGTGAAATAAATCTCTTGCAAAGGTTAAGTTTTGATGGAGAAGGTAAAATGATTGCTTTGAAACATCTCACTGAATTTATAGATATTTGTAACCATTATCGTATAGTGTGTGAGAGTAATATTGACAGGATTTTTACGGCCACTTTCAAAAGAAGAATCCGAGGTTGGTTCGAAATGTTACCAGCTAACACGGGGACTTCACTTAGTGAACATCTCACATAGCACGTGCGATCGTGGGATATTAAAGAATACCCTTAATTTCCAAATATACTGAACCAAACTCTTTTTGTTGAAACCCCCTCCCAATACTTAAAACCTCCTCCCCACCCCTTTTTATACCTCAATCCTTATAAACCACCCTACCCACCCCCACCTTAAACCCCTCATCCCCCCAATATTTGCAATATATTGGTTCAATTTTTAATAATTTTAAAACCCACAATATGAACTAACGTGATAGGATATTGGTCAACAAGTGAAGCCCTTGTGTTTGCCAGCTAAATCCATTCATTCATGGAAACATTTCATGGAGTTGTTTATTGGTGCGCATGAGGATTATAATTATCAAAAATTGAGGTATGAGATTAGAAATCTTTGCAAACAAGAAGGTGAATCTACTAGTACTTTCTTTTCAAGATTTATGTCAATTCATTTTAGATTCCCTGAGAAAGATCAACTTTCTGTAGAAGAAATAAAAGATTTATTTTTATATCTTGATTCTCATTCAACTTTACATGATCAAGCAAATAATGATAAGCTTCAAATTGATGATATTCATGTTGATGGTTGCATCACTTAATTGGTTAATATTGATTCAAGGTCTAATATTATTGGTCCAAATTCTGACACTAAAATTGTTGAACATCAACAAATCTTAGGATCTTCTAATATACAATTTCAAGAACAAAAGAATATGAATTCGACACTTACATTAAAAAATCATTCTCTTGTTCAAACAATTGTAATCGAAAAGGAATCGATGATTTTAGGACCTAAAACTGAATCTTTGAATGATAGTTACATAAATCATGATTTTGCATTTTCTTCTTCTCAAATTGAACAAAATTATCTTATTTCTTCACAAAATATATCAACAAATCTGAATATGGACAATGATTCTTCTCTTGAATCACTTAATCAAGATTGTCCTATGAAAAGGGGAACATCTAATTTTCAACATTTGGAAATTTATCACGCTTTATATTTGGATCTATTAATTGATTATAGTTCATGTCCAGATACTAATATACAAACAAATTCTCCACTATGGTCAGTTTCTATGCAAAGTGATTTGTTGTATAAGAATGAGGAAAATCTTTCTATTCAAGATATTGACAATGAAAATAATTTTATAAATATCGCTCATGAATCTCATGCATACGATAATATTAGAGAAGCTAATTTAGAAGATAAAACCATTCCTCATAATGTTTTAGATTTTGGCGATACTAATCTTTTCAATTATAAATTAATTGAGTCGTCAAAATCTCATGAATTTCAAAGGGAAAGTTCTCACTCTAAGGTAACGTCAAAATTTGATTTTCAATTCTATGTTGACGATGTTTCCTTACAAAACATATCATCTACTTTGACTTCCCTTGAAACTATTGATCGTAATCTCGACATGCCGTTTTTTTATTACTATCCTGATGAATTTTCTATCACACACTCCGTTAAATCTTCACAAGTTGTAGATGTCCTCCAATCTTCTTTTTATGATTCAATTTATTTTTGGTTGGAAGGATCATATCTTAAAAGGTTTCCATGTCCTATTTTTTTCCCTTTTGTAGATATAAGCTCTAATTTAATACTTTCTATTTTTCAGTATGAAGCATTTCAATTCATATTATTAATATTTGATATGTTTTGTTTTGCAGGATTACAAATGCTTCGATGGCTTCATTGGCTATTTCACTTTACTTAAATTTTCATTACAATTGATTTCTCTTGTACATAGTTAAGCTTAGGTTTATTTTGTTTTCTTCATTTTTACTTTTGCTTGTTTTGAATAAATGCAGTTATGAAGATGATGCCAATTTCATGAGGTGACACTTAGCGATACATTCAGGGATGTTTTATTTACCTTTGAATCTCTTTCTCATAATTATATTTATTTAAAATTTTCGTGTTAATTCATTTAACTTTTACTTTTTCGACTTAATTTGGAAAATGTTTTATACATTCTTATGATCATAAGCAAGAACTTTTAAGAAAATGAAGAATGTTGTCGCACATCAATACCAAAATATTTTGATTTGTAACTGCATAAGTAATTAAGATTAAGTTTAAATTTGTTTATTTTTGGTTCGTTTTCTCATGCTTATTAATAAGAGCAGCCTAAATTATTAAAACATCTTGCTTATTTTTAACAAATCCTTATGTTGCAAATTATAGAGAAACATATTTTTCATGTTGTAGAAACTAATTCTCTCTTTTCATTTGTGATATAGTTATTTCATGTTTCTCCACTGAAAGATGTTAATCTATTCGAGGCTGAGTTTTTATTTTTATGTTTGCATATATCCATTTTAGATTTCTTGCTTTGATCGTTTTATTTTTTAAGTTAATAGAATTTTCTTTTGAGTGGTTTGCTTGTTTTCCAAAAAGGGGGTAAACTAATTTTAGCATATGGTGATCAAAACCATGTATTTCTGTCAAGTATTTGATCGAAATCCTTTTCTGTTAAAGGGGCATCATTATAAAGACACTCTTCTTTTGTCAAGATTCTAACCATAGCGAGATTAGTCTTGGATTTGAAAAATTTATTATGGATCATATTGATGGATTGATTGAGTTACTCGACTATTATCTAGGATCTTTATCTTTCAAAATGATGCTATAATGTAGATAATTTTCTTTTCAAAGGAATTATTTTCCCTAGATTGAAGTAAGTCAGGAATCGTAAGTTATCTTTTAGACTTTTTATGCCATCCTTTTCTCTTTGGTGGGCCATTTGGATCTGCTTCCCCATCCACTAAGTAATCTCTTTTGAGATTAACAATAACCTTAATATTATTCATTGTACATAACATTAATAAAATATAAGGGATTAAATTAAGAACGGGAGGTCTCATCACGAGCCGACCCATCATGATCATAAGCTCTGTTGAAGTGACATTACCGTATCTAGTTACCAAGCCAGGGTGATGGCTCTTAGTCATTTGGTTAGGAGAAAGGAGGTCTCATCACGAGTCAACCTTTTCATTTTTTGGCAATTCTTGTGAATGATGCTACCAACATGTGGTTACCAAGCCAAGGTAGTAGTCTTCAGTTAATGTCTGTATTTATTATTTGTCAACAAATTTTTATTATTATCTATATCTAGTGGATGGGATAAAAGCATCTAAGTGAGGTCAACAGGTTTATCCTGTGGTATTGAGGTCATACCTATATACTACGTATTATTTTACTTGTTTTGGTTACGAGAAACTGATTCCTTGGAAAATTTTCTTTCTACATTTGTAGAATAATCATTTATTTTTATAAGATTTTGGATAATGGTCGAGATAGTTTGATAGATTTTGAAAGTTTTAGTTCAATCTTTACATATATAAGCCAATGGAAGGATTGGGAAATTGACATTTAAAGAGGCCTTTATCATTATTTCTCTTATATTATGTAAGATTCAGAATTATCTTGTAGAGATAACTGGTTCGCCGAGCATGTCGCCATTTGTTGGCACCCCAACAACTCCCCTTGATTTTTTTAAAATAAAAGGGGGCCCCCATTAGAATTTTGTAAATATTTAGTGATTTCGTTTTTCTTTTTGTATTGCTTGATTGACTTAGTTGTTCGATGATCTCTTTTAGATCCTTGATTTCCCACGCTTCTTTTTATTTGGCTTGGCTTTTAAAAATAGGGATTTGTTGATCTCTGTTTTGGCATCATGGTTGTCCAGTAGCACTCACATACTCTCATTTGAAATTATCCAAGTTAATTCAATACCTCTATTTGGGAAAATCACATTTATGAAATGTTTTCGTGAATCTTTCCTACCCTCGGCTCTCAATCCATAAATTGATTAAACTATCACTTCAACACACTGCGATAATTTGAGTAAATGTTTTTAAGAAGTGGAATTGAGTTCTTAATTATGATGTTGAATGATCTATTCAATTTATTAATTTTTGAAAGCTTAAATATTTTCAATGAATTACATTGAAAATTCATATACATTTTGATCAAATGTTATGTTTATATCATAATATTTAAGAATTCCACATTTCCAGTATTTCATTGATTCTTTTCTATAATTTGATCAAAAGTGTAAAGAATTTCAATCCACTTAAATATTTTAAGAAACATTAGCCCAAAAGGTTTGATTTTTCTCTTCTTGAAAAGGTTGAAAAATAAAGTGCATAGTTTCACTAGATGTTGCTTTTAAAGGAGAAATAATTTTAGAGAAAAAGTTTTAAATAACTTCATGCACTTTAATCTCTCTTTCAAAGTAGTGAGAAATCATTTTGGGATATTAATGCCTTTTATTCATTTTGATGTCAATTAAAAGCTGGTTGAAAACTTGTTTAATGATCTACGATGCATCATTTATCCATATTTTGATAACAAGTTTATAATTTGAAAATGAAAGGCGTTTTGAGATATCTGTGAGGGTTTTAGAAGCATAAACAATTCCAACTAAAATGCTTTCCAATTGAAGAAAGAATTATTAAAATGCATACTTTTGGAAAATTAACATGGAATAATTTTGACATTCGACACATCCCAATGAAATTGTCTATAACTTTATTGGATTATGGAATGGTAATGAACATATTTATTTGTTGGAATCCTTCAAAAATCATGACATCAACGTGGCATTTTAAACCAAAGTTGTTTTTGTTATTTTAAGCAAAAGATTTGTATTTCATTGATTTCCATATTAACTTTGAATAAAATTCAAAGTAAATCTTCAAAAATAAAAATTGTTCTTAGGTCAGTTTTTTTTATGGTGGAATGATAGGAAGAGGGAGTAATTCTTTATTTTTCTTGTTTATCATTCAAAATCTTTCTCTATTTTATTGATTATTTTTAATATATATGCTGCAAGAAAATATTTGGTTTTTCTATCACATTATCTTTCCTGAGAAGTCTTTCATTTGTTTTCTTTATATTTCTACAAGTTCAGGTTCAATAATGAAGATACGTTGAAACAATTTGATGGTGTGGAAACCAGTTCAATAAATGAGGTGGATTGGGATCATGAATTTCAAACTTTTGAAAAATAACGTGTGCACTCGACGGTCCAGTTCATTGGATACTACTTACAGTTGGAAGAACAAGCATTGATTTTCCAAATTAATAAGTAGAAATAGATGCGATATGTTTGCCAGCGAAGGAAGCTGTTACACTAACATGGAAGCATATCTCTAGATCTCAGGCAAGCATATTGATGATTCATAAAATGCCAGCAAATGAAGAGATCAACCAAACGCATCAGACGGAGGGCATCTCAAGTAGTTGAAGAAGGTTCTCAAAGGAAGGTTGAAATGATAAATGCAGCTCATCAAACAGAAACAAGATTTGCGTCATTTTTCAGGTGTTAAATTTTGCCAGCGATCTGGGAGAAAATAAAGGAGAAAATTAAAATTATGAGGTGCCTTGGACACGTTTTTTTTGCTGGCGACTAGCAAAGAAACTGAGTTAAGTTACTGTTTGTATTTTTTCCTATTTAAACAATGGTAGTACTTCATCGGGGGGGAGGAGGGAGTCTCCACAGATTTGAAAAGAATTTATATCTTTTCATATTCTGTTTCTGTATGTAATCTGGTGTTTGCAAAGGAAAGGGAGACACTTCCATAGGGAAAGGCATTCCAGAAAGTTCTGTAAATGATTTTTAGAACCCTACTTGTTTTTTTTGAGGAATTCAATTGGAAGAGGAACTGTAAGATATATTGATGTTATTTTGTAACCTTGAAACTAATTGCTATGTCAGGGTGATTTTTACACTGGCATATAATTTGATGCTATCTGAAGAAGACTGGTAACATTTTTGTACCGGTTTTCTCTGATATAATTATACAAATATACATTCAATCCTCTTATAGTTTACTTATATATTTCGATTTACTTACACATTGTATGGTGTTGGTATTGATCACGTTTCACTTTCGAATTCCATCTGTTAATATATCTGAATGAATGATGTTTATAATTATTATCAAATAATTTTCATTATTTGATATAATTTTTATGTCAATACCTATGTAATATTACTGTTTAATCATCTATTTGTATAGGGGTTTTCAGTACTATTTATTACTATTGTCTTTCAGATGTTGAACAGATTAAAACTTATTGTATTGTGTTAGTAATTATGTTATAATAATAATAGTTTGATATTATTATTTATCACAAATTACTATAGATTTTACTGAAACTATGATGTATTGATAAGATTTCTCCTGAAAATATATTATATTTTCAATATCATAATTTACAATGCAATAGGTGTTAATAATTTTTAGCTCGCTCTTGGCCAAGATAGGATTGCGTAGATTAGATTAATTTTCAATTTTTAGTTACTAACTCTTGTTTAGCAGTTGTCAAGTAGTTTTCTTTTATTTATTAAACAATCTCTGATTAGATCTTTGAAAACAAACTTAAAATAGAGACTCTCTTTAAGAGAGCAGAAAATAGATTTAATAGTTGTTTTCTTTGAATAGTTGTTAAATAGACTTCTTATTTTTAGTATAAATTGCAAATAAATAAGATTAATTTTAGTTTTATTATTTAGGATTTAGATTAACATTTAGTTTAGTAATAATTTAGGATCTACTTTTTCTAAGTTCAAGTGGTAGAACTTTCTTTAAGAAGGTTAAAACTTAGGTGGTAGCAGGACCACAACCTGCGAGGTTTTGCCATTCCAAACACACCTGGAGCTTCTGTAAGCGACTTCTGTGGGCTTAATCTCGTTAAGTTGGCCTAGTTCAGAAAATACGGCCAACAAGAGTTCAATTTACAGGTGAATTCCTGATTGAAATATTCTATGCGCCACTTTAATTCATGTATATTTCCCTTCCGCAAGATCTTACTTCTTCAATATCCACCTTTCCGCAATACCCTTTTTTCGCAACATGGTTTCTGCAACTCCTTTTTCTGCAACACCCTTTTCCACAACTTGCGGGATGTGGGATGTGGCTTCACAATTCTCTATTTCCCACAGATATCCTTTCAGAACTCTCCTTTCTACAACTTGCGGAATGCAAAATGCGAGATCGTAATTTCCATATTTCCCCGATTCCGCAACTCAAGCTTTCCGCACCGTTGATTCTTGCGGGTTAATTCTAGACCGTTGATCTGTTTCTCGATGCAGAACATATTTTCACTGTTGATTTTTGTCATGATATTTCCTCCCATTCGATCTTCTCTAAGATATGTCTTCGTAGCCCGCCAATTGATCATTGAAAGGATCAATTTATTTGCAACTCAGAAACTAAGAATTTATACACAAAATTATTTTTGGAGTGAACGCAGGATGAATTCATATCTCTACAAAAAATCAGGAATCCATCAAAACACACACAGAACGCAATCCTCTGTTCTTTATTATGTTTGATCAAAATTCTAATTACAAAGAATTTATTTCTTCAATCCTTTTGTGCACACTCTTTGTTATCTCGTCTCTCGCTCTACTCTTCTGCAGTCTTCTTTTACTTGTTCATTCAAATAAGTTTATAACACCCAGGAAAACCTGTGAGATACGACTAAGTTGGATTTGAGGTTCTAAAAAAAGTAAACCATATCGACAAAGATCAATCCTTGATAAATCCACGTAGGGATCAAGGAGAACAAAGGAAAGATTTCCACTTATTACAAATTTAAAACTAATTCTATCTACTTGTCATTGAGCCCTATCCATCTAGAACTTGATTATAAGGCAAGTTAATTCATCAGTGAATGAAATCTGAGCTGGAGGCTAAGCTGATTCATCAGTCAATGAAATTCGAGCTGGATGCTCCTGCATCATAGTCACGGGGAAGAAAATATTTTTTCATTAATTATTCAGGCAGTCACATTGTACTTGGAAATTTCTTTCTCTGTCATCTAGGCTGCATCTTTAGTAGGCTGATTTCTCCATTTGACCAGGTATTGAAAGAAAGTTTTGTTCCTGATCTTCCTTAAGATTCTTTTGTCAAGGATGGCTTCAATATGAGGTTTTTCTTTTTGTAGAATTTATCCTTGCCAATGTATAGTTGGATCATCTCTATCTGAAGTTACACCATCTAGTTGGATACCTGCATCTCTAAAAGGATACAAATCTGAAACATTAAAAATTGGTCAATTCTGAAGGTCAGAAGGAAGTTCAATTTCATAAGCATTTGCAAAAAACTTCCTTAAAACTTTACAAGTTCCAATATTTTTAAGCTTCAACTTATTATAAATTCCTTTAGGGAACCTTTCCTTTTTAAGATAGGCCATTACTAAATCTCCAATCTGAAAATTCACTTTTCTCCTCTTTAGGTTTGCTCTGTGTTTATACTTCTCTGCACTTTCCTATAATATCTTCTTGATTGTTTCTTGTAGCCCATGCATACTAACTGCAAAATATTCACCCTTTGCACTTCTCTTTTCATGTTTTCCCAAATCTCTAAGTTCATATACACCTCTTGGATGCATCCCATAGAAAATTTGAAAAGGACTCATACCTGTACTTCTATTGGGTGAATCATTGTATGCGAACTCAACCTAAGATAAAGCTAAGTCCCACTATTTTGGATGTTCATACCCCAAACTTCTCAGTATATTCCCCAAGCTCCTATTTACCACTTCAGTCTGTCCATCAGTATGGGGGTGATAAGCAGAACTAAAACTAATATTAGTCCCCAATTCTTCCATAGAGTTCTCCAAAAATGACCAACAAATGTTGTATCTCTGTCAGACACAATACTCAAAGGAAAACCATGCAACTTTACAATTTCTGAAAATAATAGATTAGCAATGTTTGTACCATCATTAGTCTTTTTGCATGGAATAAATGATCCATTTTAGAAAATCTATCTACTACAACATAAATTGAATCATGACCTCTTTGAGTTCTAGGTAAACCTAAAACAAAATCCATGATTATTGAATCCCAAGGCCTAGCTGGAATAGGTAATGGTTGAGGCAATCCTATGTTCTGACTTCTCCCCTTTTCATGTTGACAGACTCTACATCTTTCAACAAATTTCTTCACATCATGCTGCATCTTTGGCCAAAAATAAAAATTACTCACCAGGGCAAAAGTCTTGTCTTGCCCAAAATGTTCTGAGAGACCCCCACTATGCTTTTCTTGAATTAAATTTTCCCTCATTGAACATCTTGAAATACACAATGTACTGTATTTGAACAACAATCCTTCTTGCAACATATAATCTAACCACTGGCTTCTATTATGGGTAACAGGATTTCCACAGGCAGCATAAATATCCTTGAAATCTACATCCTCTTTATACATAGCAATCAAATTTTCAAATCCCAAGGTACCGACCTTAACTTCCATCATAACCAAACTTATCTTTCTCAAAGCATCAACAACTTTATTATACTTACCACTTGTATGTTTGATAACGAAGGTAAAGTTCTGCAAAAATTCTACCCATTTAGCATGCCTATGATTTAATTTAGGCTGGCTGTTGATGAACTACAAAGCATGATTGTCAGAATACAAAACAAATTCCCTAGGAATTAAATAATGTCTCCATTTTTAAGAGCCTGCACAATAACATATAATTATTTATCATACGAAGAGTAATTTTTCTTAGCTTCATTCAACTTTTCACTGAAATATGCCACTAGCTTCTGCTCTTGACATAAAACTACTCCACTTGAAAAACTTGATCAAAACTGGGCAAAGCCAAAATAGGATTCTCAGTTATTTTCTTCTTCAATAATTTACAATTTCTATCAGCTACTTCAGTGCATTTGAAAGGATGTTTACTTCCTCTAAAAGTCTCTATTAAAGTTGCACAAATCTGACTGAAGTTCTTAATGAACTTCCTATAGAAACTAGCAAGTCCATGAAAAATTCTTACCTCATAAACATTCCTTGGAACTGGCCAACTTAAAATTTCTTGCAGTTTATCATAATCCATTTTCAGTCCTTCATCTGAAACCACGAACCCCAAGTAAACCAATTATTTTTTCAGGAAGCTACACTTCTTCAAATTTATCAACAACTTCTCCTTTTGCAAAGTCCTCAACACCAACTTAAGGTGCCTTAAATGCTCTAAACTCTTATGACTAAAAATCAGAATGTCATCTAGATATACTATCACAAATTTTCCAGTAAATTATTTCAGAACCTCATTCATCAATCTCATAAAAGTACTGGGTGTATTTGTAAGCCCAAATGGCATCACTAACCACTCATATAGACCATCATTTGTTTTAAATTCTGTTTTCCATTCATCCCCTTCCCTTATTCTAATATGATGATACCCACTCTTCAAATCTATTTTTGAAAAGTATTTTGAACCACTTAAACAATCCATCATATCATCAATCATGGGTAAAGGAAATCTATACCTGATAGTGATCTTGTTGATTGCCCTGGAGTCAGTACACATTCTCCATCCACCATCTTTCTTTGGACTTAACACAGTAGGTACGAGACAAGGACTCAAGCTCTCTTTCACCAATCCCTTCTGGAACAGCTCCTGTACTTGCTATTTGATTTCTTCATTTTCTAGAGGGGTTAATCTGTAAGATGATTTGTTAGGTAAACTTGCACCAAGTATTAAGTCAATGTGATGAATAATACTTCTTACATGAGGTAATTCATTTGGAAACTCATCCACAATAATGTTAACATACTCATCAAGAAAAGTTTTAACTTCAACTGGAAAATCATCTAAATTTGTAGAAGTTAAAATTACCTTTGGCTTACCAATAAGAGCAAAATGTAGATCCTTTTCTTTCTGGACTTCCTGTAACCATTGTTTTCCAGACATTAGCAGAATGCTTGATCCTGAACTTCCCTGAACTGCTTCATCTTCCAAGGGTGACAAGGTATGTCTCTTTCCATCTTTCTCCTGAGAATAAGTATTCTTCCTCCCATCATGAACAACTTTCCTGTCATACTTCCATGGCCTTCCTAAGAGTATATGACACGCATCCATAGGCATTATGTCACACAATATTTCATCCTTGTAAGTACCAGTCTGGAACTCCACATTACACTGCTCATTCACCAAGAGTTGATATCCTTTTTTAAACCAGGATACTTTGTAAGGAGCGGGATGCTTCATACTCTTCAATCCTGACTTCTCTACCATCTATGTGGAAACCAAATTATCAGTACTACCACTATCAATAACCATTTTACAACACTTACCTTGTGACTTACACCTTGTTCTGAACAAAATTTTCCTTTGAACTGGTTCATGTACATGTTTCTCTATCTTCACCAAGACTCTCTTCAACATAAGAGCCTCTCCATCCTCTGGAGGATTATTCACCTCTATTTCTTCTTTTGGTTATTCCCGAGCCTCTGCAACATTCACATTTCTATGACCTATATATTTATTTCTTGGACAATCCCAAGACATATGTCCAATATCTCCACAAGTATAACATCTTATTGTTGTAAATGAAAGTATCCTATAGCTAGGGTTTAAGAGGCCATCAACATACTGGGGTTGAAATGTGGATACATATAGTTCTGCAAGTATATATAAGCAAGTCCAGAGATTAGAATGGTTCATACCTTATCCAAATGAAGGTTGATCCAAGCATCCCTTCAATCCTCTTCTTTCTCCTCTCGCTCCTCTTACTCCAAGAGACCTGCAAAACGAATTATACCTTCCTCAAACCAACATGACCACATATAAATTAATAATAATCAAAGAAACATGAAATAATAATCTGATCACAAACAAATATTCAATCACACATTGAACAATGATTTGGGAAGAATAAGGACATCACATCTTTATTAATCTTGAAAAAAAGTACAAGTATACCTTCTCTTCAAGTTCAGCACCTCACGAAACCTTGATCTAGTTCTGTTGCTTCTCTTCTCCAAGGAACTCAGCCTCTAAGCTCTGTAACACAAGGGGATGATCACCAGGGCAAAGGTGTGGGAAAAGAGAGTCCCAATTCCTCCAGCATAATGATGAAAAAATTCAAGTCTCCTCTCATGGACCTCCCTACCTCTATTTATATGTTTAATAAAGGGTTACGGTCGAAGACAAAGTAGTTACAACTGAAGGAGTCAGTTGCATAACTACCCAAACTACCCAAACTACCCAAATTTCAAAATTCGTATTTTTTTGACATTTCCAGGAGGTGTACGTGGGTTGCAGAGACAATAGTCGTGTACACAAGGAGGTATACGTGGGTTGCAATGCAGAAAGTCACGTATTTAAGGCGTACACTACTATTATATATAGCAACTCGCATACGTACGCGGGTTTCCTTAAGGAAAGTCGCGTACACATTAAAAACTCATTTTTAGGGTATTTTTTCGGATTTTAAGACTTTGGTGTCTTCTAGAAAGTTTTAGATAATAAAAATACCTTTCCAACGGTGCAAAGATGAGGTCAAACAGAGTTAGAAAACTCAAGATACAGGTCCTCCAAGTTAGGTGTTTTTTCAATGACTTTCGGTGACTTTTCATGAAGCGTCATCATGGAAGTGTCGACATGCGACAAAAACATAGGAAAGTGGTGTTGGGTAAAATTATTGTTATTTAATTTGCTTTCAATTAATTGTCAACCAGGATACGTAAACTTCGAGCTGCTACACCATATGTGAGGGCAAAGTGGTTTCAATGCTCATGCTGACAGTAATTTTAGTCTACTCACAAACTAGAAACAAAATGTAATTGATGAAGCTATTACTTGATTAAATGATCAATGTTAAGAGTTACTAGGTTTGTCTAAATAAAGGAAATCAACTTGCTAATCCCCATCTTACAGTCTACAATACTGTAAAATTCAATGTAACCTATCGCAACCTTAAGCTACAACAATCTTCTAAAGCAATCAATGATCTATACTAAGCTGCAACAATTATAATCTATTCTTTAGAGCAAGCAATCACACAAGTAAATAACTTAATAAAGGAAAACCCTAGTTCCAAACTTACCTACAGAATGAATATGCTGAGTCAACCTTAATGACCTTATATTGTATCTAAAACTTCAACCATTAACCCTCAAGAATCTAATGCCACAATTTATATAAACACTTATTACAACTACTGAAATGAAATCTGTTTCTTCTTAACCTAAATCATTCATAAACAGTTAACAAAAGTAATTTTGACTTACTTCTAATGTCAAATGTACTCTACCTATGTTCTATGCACACAAAATATTATTGGAAATATTCAGAGAATACACACCCACTCTCATTTGCATGTACCGTGAGATTAGTGTTCAAACCCTAGGAAACAATGCTGGCATCTATTAACAAACTATAATTCCTTTCCTTGAGCTCATTCAACACCATGTAGTGGACAAAAGCATGATTCAAATCCTTATGTAACCAATTCAAAATGCTATTTGGCAAATCCTAGCTACTTTGTAAACCAAAATCTTTAAATCCTCTGCTACTGCAAATTCTTTTTAAAATCCACACAATACAATTCGAAAATACCCTATAGTCTTGTAAAATCAATAGCCAAAAAGATTCTAAACCAATATTGTAGCCATCCACTAATCAATATAACGCTGGTGGTAGAAGAAATATGAAATCCAAGTCTATTTTCAATCCTCTGTTGATTTGATCCTACAACAAACTGAATGCACTTAAATTTATCATACAGTTTTATCAATTCTACAACTTTGCACGGATCCTTCACACCAGGGTTGTAACCATCAACAAGCAGTATCACGCTGGGAATAAAAAAGGTTTCAAATCCACTCTTACTACTCTGCTCGATTGATTTTATAGGCTAAACTGAATGCATATGATATCACTTAGTCTTTTGCAAACATAAATCCGATTCCAAATCACAAGTAATCAAAACCATTAACATTTCATCATAAAAATAGTATCAATGTCTGCAACATCAATATATTTACAGCAATACAAGCAACACTTAAACACAAATGGATTGGTGTTGAAGGTGGGCCCTGCCCTCAACGCCTACAAGTTTGAAATCAAAGCTTTAAGGAAATAAACGCTCGATCAATTAATAAGAACAGAGTTTTACAGTCTCCTCCGTGTGTCTCTATCTAAGGGTTTATTTATACATGGATAGATGGACAAGATCCATCCCAAAATTCAGAAATTCATGCAACTACCCAGAAAACGACCAACACCAAAATATGGAAAAAACATGTCTGTTCCGGAAAGGATTTCTCCACATTCGTTCAGAAATTCTGAAAATTGCTCGCATTTGGGGGTAAATGGGGCCATTTGTGAAGTGGGTTTCGAACCGTTTTGAACAATTCCCAACCGATTGCTTAGAAATTGAGCCCGAAATCAGGTTCCTGATCAATGAGGGTGTTATCTCTAGGGTTGTTCCTAGTGTGTCTTTTCAAATTTTGGATTTGCATTGGTTTTTCTTGTTTTAAATTTCATTTTGTTTTGTGTTTTATTATTGATCGTTAGCCCTTATGTTTCCCTTAGGTACCTTAAATCATTAAAATTTCTATTCAGTAACTAAAAACGTATGTATGTGCAAAGGATTATGTTTTACATGGCAGATTTTTACAAACTGGCAGCATATTCCCAAACTGGCAGCAATTTGAGAGCGTGCAGCATATGGAGTTTTGATGGTATAATATATTATATGGTGTGTTTTTGAAAGGTTTATGGTTTATGATTATGATATTTTTCATTAAGATAAACCTTTCTCATAGTATTGAACATATGTTTTGAGCATGAACATTCGGCATTTTTATGATTTAATGTTCTTTACCATGGAATGATGAGTCAATACGGTAGCATAATAAAGGATACAAGTGGTGTCTTTTCACAATGGAGCCGTTCAAGCAATGAATGCTGATGGGTTATCGTGGCAAAAAACAGGTAGATACTCAGTTTTCCCCAATTCGTGTTTCATTTGGCTGCTGAAAAGAAGTATGAGAGCGCTGGTTTTGCTCACAGTTCACCTTCACGAGCTGAGTTTTATCATGTTCAGGAAATCTTGGTCTGTGTTTGAACCCTAGAGTTTGCAGGGTTAATATTGGAGTATATCCATTTGCTTACATGTATTTGCAGCAGTGCTGGGTTCGATTTACATCGTGAAGACTCTACAGTATTATGAAGGTTCCTGTATAGGGTATACATTTTGAAGGTTTTTGAATTAACAGAGTTTCCTGGATAAAAGCAGTATAATATGAATCTTCAGAGAATTAGGCTCGCGTTGCAAAAACCCTAGAGTATGTAATTGCAGGGTTATATGTATGGTATATATTCTCACCTGTAGTTTCAGTTTCAACATTGTATTGTTTCAGCATGCAGCAATAGTATGAAATACTCTGTTCTTGATAATACTCTGTTCAAGGTTTCATAGGGTCTGCAAGGGTAAGACTTATCACTAGTATGATTCAAAATTTCATCAGAGTTATCTCTTTGTTAGTTTTTTAAAGCTTTACCTACAGCACAAGAAGAGCTGTATTCATATTCCAGGTGTTAGCACTGAGCCGTATGAAGCAAATTACCTCTGTTGGTTGAAACTTAAAACTCCATTACTCTACACAGGTTAAGTTAAAATCATTTTAGGGTTTCAGGATGTCAAAAGAAATTGAAGATGATGAACCTGAGCTGATTGAAAAGAAAAGGCCTGGAGGTTTTATATGCAGACTGGAGCCTAGTAATACACAGTGGATTAAACAATTTCCACGATCTGCTAAATTGATACAAAGATCAGGCTGGTTTAATTTTTGTGACAGGTTACAGGGGTATCATTCTCAGTTAACAATGGCCTTTATTGAAAATTATGATGATGGTAGAGTCCAGTTGCAAAGTTTAACTGTGAGAGTTAATGAAAACTCCATTGCTGAAGCAATCAATGTGCCAGCAGAAGGTGAGAGATGGTTCAAGAAAAAGGAATTCAAAGAAGACTCCAGTGAATTTCTAGTCCTTGGTAATGAAAAGCTTGATTGGAAGAATGGTGTGCATGTCAATAGGATGAAACCAGCATGGAGAGTACCCTTGGAGGTTGTCCAGAACTACATTACCTACGATGGAAGGTATGATCGAGTGTTAAAGTGTCATTTGAAGCTTTTACTGCATATGCATGGTGTTATACAACTAAATCTCCCTTTCTACCTTCTTAAGAGTCTTCAAAAGATGATTTTTAAGGTACAAAAACACCCATCACATACAGCTAGATCAATCTATCATCAAGGATTAATTAAACTGTTGGTTTTAACCCAGTTGGAAAAAGAAGGAAGGTCATGGAATTCTTTATTGGCAGAGCTAGGTTTCAGTGAGAACCCTAAGCAAAAGGGTAAGAAAATGATGGAGGAGGCCAGCCAACAAATAGAAAACCCTGTAGATGCAAATCAGAAGGATAGAAATGAAGAAATAACTGCTGTTAATAAGGCTGTACAGAGCAGTGTTGACCCTCAAACACCCTGCATACAGGAAGGAACAGAAAAGATTAGTGATATATTGAAAAGTATTGCAGCTAAAAAGACAATTTGCAAGCAGCTATTTAATGAAGATAAACCAAGGACTAGGATGAGGGATAAACTGCAGAAAGAAAAAAGAATAGCACAGGAAGGTGCTAGAGAGGTTGTGATAATCGAAGACGCAGCCAGTGAAGGAACCATCAACGCAGCAGAAGATAAACATTCTGAGAACATGGAGGAATTCATTGATATACAAGGAGTGGCAGGTGCCATACCTGAAATATTCTGTATAGAGGAACCAAATAAACTTGTTGAAGGTTCAAAACTAAGAAATCTGCCAGAAGACAAAGATTGTATGAAAGAGGACGATATAGATGTG
>LPNX010520413.1:215605-252462 GCA_001517045.1 Pseudotsuga menziesii | reverse complement strand
ATGGTGAGAGGATTGGTTCCTTCCATGTTAGATATGAGTGCTGAGATCCATAGCCATTCTGACGAGTAGGTCAGATATAAGGGCTGAGCCATTCTGTCATGGTGAGAGTATTGGTTCCTTCCATGTCAGATATGAGTGCTAAGATCCATAGCCATTTTGACGAGTAGGTCAGATATAAGGGCTGAGCCATTCTGTCATGGTGGTAGGGTTGCTCCCTTCCATGTCAGATATGAGTGCTGGCCATTCTGTCGAGTAGGATAGATGTAAGAGCAATTGCCATTCTAGGAATGGAGGCACCTGGTTAGTTACCAGGATCACTCAGTGTGAAAACTGAGTAGCCATTCTGATGTGATAGAGGGATGTGTTCCCACTTGATCAGATGTAAGGGCTGAACCATTCTGCTCATGGCTAAAGGATTAAGTTCCTTCCATGTCAGATGTGAGTGTTGGCCATTCTGATGAGCAGGTCAGATGTAAGGGCAACTGCCATTCTCTAGGAGAATGGAGGCGCTTGGTCAGTTACCAGGTAGCTTAGTCGAGGAGGACTGGGGGCCATTCTGATATGATTGTTAAGATGTGTTCCCCTCATGATCAGATATGAGTGCATGCCCTTCCATCATTGTGAGTAGGATGTGTTCCCGCCTGGATGGATGTAAGTGCTGAGCCTTGTCACAGATGATAGTAGGTGTGTCCTATCATGCTGGTGACTGTAAGTGCTGTGCCATTTCACAGATGATAGTAGGTGTGTGCTATCATACTGGTGACTATAAGTGCAGTGCCTTTTCACAGATGGTAGTAGGTGTGTCCTACCATGCTGGTGATTGTAAGTGCAGAGCCTTTTCACAGATGGTAGTAGGTGTGTCCTACCATGCTGGTGATTGTAAGTGCTGAGCCTTTTCGCAGATGGTAGTAGGTGTGTCCTACCATGCGGGTGGATGTGAGTGCTGTGCCTTTTCACAGATGATAGTAGGTGTGTCCTACCATGCTGGTGATTGTAAGTGCTGAGCCTTTTCGCAGATGGTAGTAGGTGTGTCCTACCATGCGGGTGGATGTGAGTGCTGTGCCTTTTCACAGATGATAGTAGGTGTGTCCTATCATGCTGGTGAATGTGAGTGCTGGGCCTTTCTGATGGGATTGTAGTTTACTACATGATCATATGTGAGTGCTGGGAATGCTTTTCTAACGAGCAGGTCAGATGTAAGTGCTGGGCGAAGACCTACATGAGGGTAGGCCGACAACCAGCATGCAAAAGGGCTGGCTCTGTAGAACTTCCTATGACGAGAACAATCATGAGATAGCACCAATGTTGATCCAGATCGAGTGATGATCTAGATCCAGTAATGATGATCCAGCAGTGATGATCCAGATCGAGTGATGATCTAGATCCAGTCCAGTGATGTTGATCCAGATCGAGAGATGATACAGATCCAGTGATGATGTTCTATATTGATCCAGATCGAGAGATGATCCAGATCCAGTGATGACGTTCTATATTGATCCAGATCGAGAGACGATCCAGATCTAGTGAAGATGACTTGAAGACGAAGATGACTTGAAGACGAAGATGACTGAAGACGAGATGATCCAGCTGATACAGAGAAGAAGACCAGTGCTGAAAATTGTGTCGAAAGAATACCTTCCTAGTTAAGAGGGAGTGTTGATGTATATGTAACTTCGGAATGTATTCTTCTATGTATCTTATGTATTGTAACCCGATGTTTATTCTGGGATGTTTCTATTATGTATTTGAGTCATGTGGTCATGCCCCGATGTTCCGATCGGGAGGATTAATAATGTAAACAAGTCATGTCAAGTCATTAGGTAAGTCCCCACAGTTTTGTGGCATTCGAGTTATTATACACTAATTAAGGTGTAGGCTCGAGTAGTAATTGTTAGGTTGAGCCTATGTGTGAAAATGCAATTCAAGTGAACGGATGAATATAAATAGAGAGTGAGAGTCTCTCTATTTATCAATTGTGAAATACATCACTTGCTCTCCCAAGTGTGGCGCACTACTGAAGAAGGAAATTTTGGGACTAGACAGAAGACAGAAGACTACTGCTGTTTTGGGAGATCTCTTACTGTTTTGGTGTTGATTCTATCTTAGAGGAAGTTGCGGGGTTTTCTCCTTTATGGTTTCCCCGAGGAAAACTCTTTGTGTCTCTTATCTCTTGTGATGTGCTTATGTTTTATTGTTGTACTTGTTATTCTCTCAGTGAAAAGATCCTAAGATCTTAATGCTAGCTTAATGTGATGAAAAACTAACAGGTGTACATGGATTATTTTATAGCTTATGGTAATACGTTTCAAGAGGCTCTTGATAATATTGAGAAAGTCCTGATTCGATGCTAAGAAACAAACCTAGCCCTTAGCCATGAAAAATGTAAGATGTTATTAACAGAAGGTATAGTCTTGGGGCATCATGTCTCTTCACAAGGGATCAGGGTAGACCCTGCTAAAATAGAAGTAATTGTTAGTCTCCCCTCTCCAAAAAATTAAAAGGAGGTAAGGAGATTTCTTGGCCATGCAGGCTACTATCGTCATTTTATTGAAAATTTTACTAAAATAGCTACACCAATGTTTAAACTGCTTATGAAGGATATAAAATTCCAATGGACTGAACCTTGTCAAATTGCTTTTGAGGTATTAAAGGCTAAAATATCAGTGGCATCAATACTTAGGGGTCCTGATTGGTCCCTTCCTTTCATATATATACTGATGCTTCTGACATGGCCATAGGAGGATTTCTTGGTCAAAAAGAGGGCCAAGCATCTTATGCCATATATTTTATCAGCAAAAATATGACTCCTGCTGAATTGAATTACACTGTTACTAAAAAGGAATTTCTGGTAGTAGTCTACTCTATCAATAAATTTCGCCATTACATCACTGGATATGAAGTTTTTGTGCATACAGACCATTCTGCCATCAGATTTTTGATGAATAAACCAATTACCAATGGAAGGGTGACCCGATGGCTTCTTTTATTATAGGAATTTAATATCATCGTTGTCGACTGACCTGGTAGAGAGAATTTGGTAGCGGATTTCCTCTCTCGCATTCAACATGATGACGGAGCTAAACCTGTCGATGATACTTTCCTTGACAAACATCTATTTGTTGTGTCTGTTCAAACCCCTTGGTTTGCACACATTGCTAATTATTTAGCAACTGGGAAATTACCAAACCACTTGTCCCCACATGAGAAATGTCGTTTTGTCATCCAGAGTTCTAATTACTCTTGGGTTGATAATGACCTTTTTCCTACCGGCCCAGATATTATTATCAGACGATGTGTACAAGAGGACGAGACGACATAAATCCTCCATGCATGCCAGCCTGGGCCATGTGGAGGAAAATTTTTCGACAAGCGAACAAAATACAAAGTGTTTCATTCCAAGTATTATTGGCCAAGCATTTTTAAGGATATTGCCAGGTATGTTAGGAGATGTGACAGTTTCCAAAGAATGGGTATACCTACGCCATCTGACGAGATGCCTTTACAGCCTCAGGTCATGATTGAGCCTTTTGAGAAGTGGGCTCTTGATTTTGTAGGTCAAATCTCTCCCATGTCCCGTAAAAATAAGTACATCCTAGTTTTCACAGATTATGTCACCAAATGGGTAGAAGCTAAAGCTTTGTTTCGATCCACAGGGAAATCTGTGGTAGAATTTATATACGAAGATATATTTACTCGGTTTGGTGTGCCTAGGGAAATTGTCACTGACCAAGGTTCTCAATTCACTTCTAAATTAATGAAAGAAATTACCACGAAGTATCACATCTGACACTGTAAGTCCTCACCTTACCATCCACAAGCTAATGGCTAGGTAGAATCAACCAATAAGGTGTTGGAAGCTATCTTAACCAAAACCATTCACCTACATCATAAGGATTGGGCAGATAGACTCTCAGAGGCCTTGTGGGATTATAGAATAACTTGGAGAAACACTACTGGACACACACCCTATGATTTAGTATATGGGAAACAAGTCCTTTTACCTATTGAATTCCAAGTTAATACTTTTCGTATCACTGTACAGTTAGGTATGGACTTGGAAGAAGCATAGAAAAAACCAATTTTACAGATTAATGAATTAGATGAGATTAGGAAAGATGCACTCCAAAGGACAATGTTGATACAAAATCAACGGAAGAAATTGCATGATAAATTTATTAAGCAAAACTAGTTTAATACTGGGGATTGGGCATTACTATTCGACTCAAGGTATAAGAATATTAAAGTAAAGTTAACTACCCTTTGGATGGGTCCATATGAGGTAGTTACAACCTTCGATAATGGGTCAGTACAGATTAAGAAAATTGATGATTCACAAACTTCCTTTGTCATAAATGGACACAAACTTAGACTTTATCATTAACCAATATCTAGACAATATTTTGTGAATAATGTCTTACAACAAAAGGAGATGGAGCTGGTTGAAGAGGAAGTCATTCCTCCTCCTCCTGATCCTTAAATTATTTTTGGGTTGTCATCATTTGTATATATATGTAGATATGTGCTTGCTTCTTCAAATAAATAAGAGTCATTTCTAATAAGCTGACTACATTTATGCAGGGGATTCATTCCCATGATCACCATATGGGATTTTGTCAATTAAAACAGTAAGACTCTTTTCCTTTCCCTAATTTTGATATATTTTATATATGTTTTAGTTATGAATAAATATGAATCATCTAACAAGTGGTTTTGTAGTTTGATTACAAGTAACTCATCTCTGTAAGCAACTCGTGAAATATTATCCAAAAAGGGAAGTACTCTAAAAAGACTCATAATGCATCCTAACTCTTTCCCTTTTTGGCTATTATTGAAAATTCAAATTTATGGTGAAAGGTTAAAGTGTTCTTTATATAATTCCCAACCGCTTTCTTCTATGATTCTTTATGCTTTTATATATGGTATTTTTATTTAGACATGCACATTTCTGACTTATCATTAAAACAGTTGCTTAAGACCTACTTTAATCATCATGTTCTTCAAAGTTCTATTTTACACCTAGGGACTACTAATTCATCCTGTACTCATTATCAAAACTTGTCCCTTAAGTATTTTTGAGGTAACTCAAGAGTAAGTGAAATTTTTGCTCGTGGGGAACATTACTTCTCTTTTATGAAGAAGATAGGATGAGAAGTCAAGAGACAACTTTAAGTTATTATCTTTTGACATGATCTATAATTTAGCCCATTATAAAAATTACTTATAAGGTTCTCTCTCAAAAAATTGAATTATGTGTTTAACAGGCTTAACTCGCTCTAAATACAAACCGACTTCCACATATTAAAAAATTTATACGAAGTAAACCCGTCGAAGTACTGAATGGGCTTGTTGGCAGCAAGTCCATGCTAAGTAACATAATTAAACAAGGAAGCATGGTAAGTGCAAGTAAACCCGTCAGGGTACTGAAAAAGCTTGCTGGCAGTGGGGCTATGCTTGCATGGTACCAAGAAAAACCCACCGGGGTACTGAACAGGCTGCTGGCAGCGGGGCAATATCGGGTAAAAGATATCTAGTTAATGCATCACTATGCACATGCTTTGTAAAAAGATAGAAAAAAACACATGTTAGGCCAATTATTTATCATGTCATTAGAGAATGGTTGTAAGTTGGACTTGGACTTGGTCATCTAATTCAATAATACCTATTCTAGAAATGGGACCCACATCTATAGAAATATCACGAACTCCACGGTGAACTTAAAATATTCTTTGGATGACAAGAGATCTTTAAAATGAGGCATGGATGACTTGCTTCTCCTATGGAATTTTCCGCATCAGTTATACTATCATTATTCGTATGGTCTCCCTAAGCACTGTTATTTTTTCGGAAATACATATCTGAATCATCTCCATTTACTAGTTGGTATTTCTTTTTCTTACATAAATTATAACAACATTTTAGAACTATTTATTAAATTATTTGGAAATCAATAAGTTTTTCTTTGATGGCTTGAGGACACACCATATTTTTGGTTTGGGGGAAAGTTAGAAATTCTTTTACTTTCTGATGTTTATAGAAAGTTTCGTTTATTTCTGACAAAAGTGTAGGTGTTTTTCAGGATAATGCAATTAGCAGAATATTGTTTTAATTCATGATGGAAAATGCAATGAAGGTTTAATAAAGCTGGTTTACAACATCATATTGTGTGCTGAACAGCCAAAAAAATTTACTGCATAATTAGCAGCAACTAGATCCAGTAAAGCGTATTTTTGAACATAAGGTCCATATGAAGGGTCGAACGCTGGTCCGAATGGAATGCCAAATGATGATCCGAATGAAAATTATAGTGTTATAGTGGGATGATGTCAAAATGTCAGTTTATTTTAAATTTTCATGGGAAAAGAGTTTAATTAGCTGAATCACACCCATAATTGTTAGGTCTCATTCACATGCTTACAGAAACATTATGATTTTATTAGGACTCACCTCGACCTATGATTTTAATTATGATTTCAATATGATATGATATGATTTTAGGATCTTTTCGATTATCATCTCCCTTATCCTCTCATCATATCACATGCGGAAGTCGTCAATTGTCCTATCATCCTATTGATTAGAATTATTATGGTTTTAAATGCATTTTTATGGATTTCATAGTAAATAAATCATTCAACCTGCCCAAAGTTTACTTTGGACATGGTTGAATATATCAGAACCTTACTAATTCATCAACGCACGCGTCCTTATGACATCACATGAATCAAAGTATCAAACCATAGTGTGATTGGTTGAGCGTACGAAAATGCAATCTCGTGAGCATTCAAATGCTTAAACAAATTATGTTTTAAACCCACGATATTTACCTTTGTCCTCACTTACCTTCATCTTTGCAGAAGCTATTCAGATGCCATTATTTGTATCCCTGCAACCCTTGCATTCTTGCCTCTGTTTGAACAATTCCTAACTGTCTCGAGCCTGAAAGATATCAGGACTTGTTCTGGATTCTAGAATTTCAAGAATACCGAGAGATCTTCTTTCCATCATGATACAATCCATTTCTCCACCTTTTTCAGGGATATGATGAAGAGATTTCAATTTTATTTGTGAAAGGATTTGATGGTAAGATGGCCAAGGTTGGTTCTCTCACTTTTCCAGTAACCAAGGAGACCATTGCAGTAGTGACCAAGCTCCCAAGAGAAGGCACCCATTGGCATAAACATTTGTTTCTCCCTCGATAGTCCCATAATTTCTTTCTCAAGCCTGATTTTCAGCATGTAGCAGGAATGAAGGGGTTTCACAGAGAATGACTTAAGCTGGAATACCTAAACCCTCTAACCATCATCATCTGCCTTATAACCTACGAGGGTAAGTTTACTGTGTTCAAATCCTGCCATCTTTGCTTACTGGCAAATTTTGTTAATCAATAGTTTCTTAATTTCCCATTTTATTTCCTCAAAAGCTTGGAAAAAATGTCAAGTCAAGTTAGGAAGAATACAGTTAATCCTATGGGCAGTCTATACCACCATAGCTTGATTAAGCTCCTGATCATGCATCAACTGAAGGAGAGGACCCAGACCTGGGAGAATTTCATGTTTAAGGTCTTAAACCCTCATTTAAATGTTCGAAAATGCCCTCGGCACATTCGTGACTGTAATCCTAGTCAAACCCCTCCTATAGAAAAGAAAATCCCCAAAATTGTGCATATTGATGAAGATACACCAGAAGAAATCCCTCTTGACCATTCACCTACCCCTGTCAACCTTGTGTCTGCTGAATTTCTACCTGTTCCGCGAATTCAAATTAGGATCTGGAAGGGGAAGTCCATTCACGCCCCTATTCAGCCTACCATTCAGACCGATCATCTAGATCATATGGTTGAAATGGGTGGACTCGTCTCTGACTCACCCCTATTTACATTAGCCAATGTCTCAGTTGACTTTCTCAAGGCTGTTGCTCTTGAGATTGCTTCTCCATCAGCTCGAGGCATGGATCCTGAAAAACAAATTCCCTCCATTGACCTAGAGACACCACCCAAATAATTGAGTCCTGCTCATCATTTCAAGAGCTCCGTAGAACTGTCTACTCATCATTAGTGGATAATAGACCAAATAACTCAAGAATTGTCATAGTCAACAAGTTGAAATGAAGAATATGCCAAGATAATTGATAATCTTCGCCAAGAGAATAAGGAGCTACGTATACAAGTCAAGGCCATTGATAACCTTAACAAGGCCATAACTTCTTCACGTAACTCTCGTCAGGAGAGGCACACTGTTTTAAAGGCACATGCCAGGCAATTGAAATTCAAATCTCTCATTTCCTTTGCTAAGTCGAACGCAGCTGCTAACGTAGCTCAACCTTCTTCCTAAACTTCATTCTTATTTTTCTCAGTGGGACCTAACATATCTCTGGTTTGGGGGAGTGTTGATCCCAATTTTGTCACTATTCTCAGCCATTAATTTACTCTTTTGGCCTCACTTTTGTTACCTTCTAGTATACTTTTTTTCATTCAGCTTATCATTCAACCCCAGTTATGAACGTATTTGAATTTTATGCAAGTCTTGGTTTAACTTTGTTATTTCATGATCTTATTAGTAATTCTGTGATAATTATAAATGTGTTTAATACATAGACTTGATTTTGCAGATGATGGTTCCCAAATGAGCCCCTATGTGGATATGCACCCACACTAAATATGCACAGATCGCATCCATCTTTCCATACAGCCCCCCGATCAATCAACGCTGTTAGTTGGAATATTCCCAAATGTTTAAAGTACATAACGGTTTTTCATTGTTCTGTTGTCCACGCGTCCTGTTTCTATGATGGTTCTCGCTCTAGAAGGCTCAGGATATTTCCCTCTCCATTTGACACTACGCTTCATGCCCATGTCAACAAGGATCCATACGCTCGTAGCCCGCACGAGGAGAACCAATGTGCAAAGGACCAGGAAGGTGGCTGTGCGTTGTCACCAATCATCATGTGGTTTTTTGTTAGTAGTTAAGGTTGACTATTTTTGGAGTGATCGACCACTGGAAGGGTCAACCTGATCATCCATGTAAAAAATATATAAAGTCGTCTCCAAGTGAGAATCAGACTAGTTAGTGAATTAGCCAGTTAGCCGCCATTAGTAAAGAAGCTCTGTAAACACTATTCCGATTTTAATATAAGTTCTATTTCCAGCTATGCATAAATGTTTTTATTTTCATGAGTGGTTGATTATTTGAAGCACAACCCTGATTGCTGAGAGGGCCTCTCAACAACTAGCGGTCTTCCATTTTTGTTTGTTTCTGTTATTTTCCTTTTTATAGCGAAGTAATTTACATTTCCAGTTCAATATGTAGTTTGATTCTCTTATAAATTGATGTTGTTTATTTACTTGTTTCTTGTAACATGTGTTTGCTGTGAATAATATAATTTATACTGTGTTGATTTCATAGTTTCCATTTCTAGTATCGCAAGTGACTGGTCGCGCAATTTACTTCCAGTTTTTCTTTCAACCCTTCTTTCAGCTTATTGTCTAGTTTCATATTTGCAAGTAGATAGAGTTAGATTACTTTAATATTTCAGACTTAGCTTAGGGTAGGTTTAGTTATGTTAATTCTTTTATAGTGTATATTAGCTTCAGTTATATTTCCGTTTGTCTTATTATGCAATAGGAAGTAATTTATTTTTAATTGTAGGTTAGCACAAGCTATTCCTTTGTCATTTTAGGTATTGAATAATTTTAATCACTATATTTTCTGCTTTGCATTCTCATGTGCATAAATCAGTTGATGTTAAGATCATTCATGTTATCTATTTTGTAATTTGCACTGTTTTTCCCATTCGTACTGTCATTCGGACCGTCTGTTTATATTGTCATTCAGACCTTCATTCATCCTTTAATATTTCCCGTTCTATTTTTTGATTGTTTAAAGTTTGGTTCTCTTAGATTTTGAGTTATGTTATGTCATATAATTAAACAGTAGTCGTACATGTTTAGGACCCTAGTCTAAACCACCTAAAGCCTCCATTAAGTCCTATAATTATTCATATCTTTCATTCCCTTTTATCTTAGCATGTTTTAAGTTGTGTTCATTTTTGTCTCTGACTCCTTCATTCATTACTATTTTAGAGTTTGTTAATTACATCTATAGTTTAGTGTACCTCATTCTTATTTAGATTGCATTTATAATTAAGCTTGTTAGTTTTAGAAAACAAATTAGTTCTTTAAATAGTTTGATCGTCATTTCTAGCATAAGATTTGTTTTCATTTCTCTGTAGTTACTGAAAATGTCTATAGAATAGGATTTCATTTAGAGATAGGACATCTTTATAAAGTTTTCTACTTAATCTTCTATTAAGTTTTCTACTTGCTTATTTATTAAGTTTTCTACTTGTTTCTAAATTATATTTTCGTTACATTTGTTTCATGCAGGAGTAGTATACTTTTAACTTCAACATAATCATTAAAAGAATCTCATTTCTTAATTGATAAATTAGTTGTTAATAATATCTTTTTCAAATTAAAGTCATTTGCTTATGGAATAAATCAAAATGTTTACTATCACTTGTAATTGGACACTACTTAGTTTACATCTATTTGTAGAAGTTAAATTAGATTTAATTCCATTTAAGTTTTTTTATTTCTTTTGAAAGACATTTTGATACACCTCCTTCTCGAGTCTCGATCACAATGAATGCATACCCTCAGAATCCTCAAGGAGAATGGAACTAAACAATTTAGTTTAATTATTGTATATTTGTCAATCGCATGTATAGTTTAGTCATTGGATTTAATAGATAAATTAAGTAGTTGTAATATTTTCTCAAATAATACAATCTCTTGTGTTCATATAGTAAGAATTCTGAATTTGTTTTAGCCTTTCTAATTCACAGATTAAAAAGCAGAATAATTAATTAATAGATTTCACCATAGATGGTAGTTTACTTTCTTAGGATAATATTGTAAATATATATTTTTATTGTTTATATAGAGTAGTATAGATCGATACTGCTCTAATATAGTAGTTTTGTCCCAGTCTACTCACCTTAGTAGTTGAATTTCTAGAGTTTGACTCGGTTTTTCATTTTGAAAAATCTTTCGATCTTTTCTTTGTTAAAATATTTCCACGACACCTTAGGAACCCTTCTACCTTCGCATATATTTTATGTCAACTCTAATATTACAAACCTCGGTCGATAATTAAATATTTGGTGAATTAATTAAGACAATAAAACACCCAATAGTGGCCCTATCACTTATTGCCAATGCTCTTGAGTGAACTCCCCCCAAAGATGAAGTGTGGTATGGGGAAATTTTCAACCATATTAGTTCAGTTGTAATCTTAGGTTCTAAGTTAAAATCTAAATACCATGGAGCTAAAAACATCCCTCCCGACCCCATAAAAAATGGGCCAGAGCAGAAGATAACATCTCTTTCATCTTTATTCAGGAAAAGAAAGGAAAAATAACCCCTATCTGTAGTACAGAGAGTTACTTGTCCCTAGAGTTTTGGGGCATAAATATTTTGCAATATAGAGGTCCATAACTTTTGGGCTTGGCCAAATACCTGTAAAATTTCTAATGAGCACTCTCTTAGAGAGTGTGAGAGATTTTTTGTATGGATCTTCAAGGGAGAGATCCAATGATGAAATTTCATCGATCTTCTTGACGATTTTTTTTTGGGGGTGGAACTTTGGCCTAGGTTTTCGAGGACTCAATGAGTGCCTTAAAGGATCGAATATCATCCAAGTCAACCATCCATATAACTCACAAATGATTCCCTAAACATCTAGTAGTAGTGAAGGGCTTACCCCTCCACACAAATTTGACATCCCTCCACACAAACTCCACGTAGGCGAGAGAAGCTTTTGTTGGAGTCAATATCCAACCCACACACCTATTTGGTCAATTTCGGCCTAATTAACCACTATCCTAAGTTTATTGACTTGAATTGGCATCATCATCAGCACACCATGACATCAACATGAGCACACCCATGCCCTCCTTCAATGAGGGAGGCCAACTAAGCCTTCTCCTTCAATCAGGGAGGCTAACTAGGCTTCCTCCTTCAATTAGGGAGCAATTATGGGGTGATCTGAGTATCATAAGTGCACCAAATAGTTAACTGAATGTTGTTTCACCTAACAATTAGTTAAGCTGAGTTGTAAAGGTGCCTCCCTCATGTCATTGTCTATTTTGGGCTGATTTGGGTGAACTGGAGTGAGTTAATGTGCCTCCAACAACTTCTGATGACTAGTATCAGTTCAATTCACTTCATCGAAGCAGACTGGAGTTAGTGATGCACTACCACCTACTGATTGACATGCAGTGCCATGTACTTGAGTTACATTTAGTTAGACTCAGTCATTTATTGCACTCTGATTCAATTAGGACTCAGTTAGAGTCAATCATGGCTATATTAGTGGTTAACTGGTGTGTTCAGTGTGGCTAACAGATAATTAAGCTACACCCATCCTTTTCAATTCGAATGACCTCTAGTGATTTCGAATTGTCTCCATTCATGCAAGTTTGCATGACATTGTATTATTGATTTTCATTCTATTATTGATTATACAGAGCTGCAACCTCCTTGAATCTCTTGCCTAAATTGTGTTGAATCTCTTGTGAGTCTGTGCTTTGTCTCAAGATTGTTGTGACCAGATTTAATAGCTTGAAGCGTCAATGACAAACCACCACCTGAAGGAATGAAGGGGAAGGGTATTGATTTAGGTCGTAGGAACCAAAGAATAGTTCGAGAAGATGTAGACATAGTCAATGACCAATATAGAAACCCTAGTTGCATTGATTTAGAGCTCAAATTGAGTATTTTTTTGACCATTTCAATAACTTATGATAGATTCCCTCAAATTTTGGATAGGAATCTTTCCTACTAGATATTTTTGAAATGAATAGGATGCAAAATTTCATTAAACAAGAATGCATAAGAAGTTCACCTTTGGAAGAATTAAAGTATCACTTACTTTTCTTATCTTTTCAATATTCACTAGTAGTAGGATACACTACATCCTCCTAGATATTTGTAAGTCAAAATAATATTTGAATCCGATGAGAGTTTATGAAAATATGGACGTCTTGATAGGGAATAGTTGTAAAAGTCTACAATTTCATCCACAATATAGGGTATTTAAGCCAATTTGTCATACTCTTATAATTTTAGTCAAATGTCAAGCTATTATTAAAAGGGTAAGTGTTCAATAGAAACTTTGTTAGCACTATTAGTTAGAGAAAATTTAGAGGTTACATCACAATCCAAACTTATCCCCTTGTTGATTTTTATAGTCTCCAACTAAATTACTCAATGTAAAAGGCCAACTAATGAAAATGGATAATTTTATGTAAACAAATACCAAGGTAATGACATTTCCATTATTATTTTCTAGTATACCATGGATGGATGCTATAGTGGACAACCTTGATTGTTATATGCTTGGCCATCTTGATAGTCCTAACTTTCGTCCCTTTTTATTACCATATCCAACAATTAGATGATTTGATGGATAAGGTCAATTGATGAAACTATATTATTTTTCTTAGGTAAATACCAAGGAAATGACATTTGCATTATTCAATTCATATATGTTATTTGACCTCCATAAAAGACAACTTGCATTGTTTGAAGAACTGGCCTTGAATAACTTCATTTTCAAATGAATGGGATTTAGTTCCCAATTGTGAAACTCTAATGAACCTTTAGTTGTATCTTTCATAGGATACAATGATTTTCCTTTGTTAATGAGATTGGAATTGTATGAAGGTTTGAACTTGAATAAGGTTATTAATGAATGAATTGGATTTAGTTCCCCATAATGAAACTCTACACAAACCTTTAGCTATATCTTTCACAGGACACAATGCTTTTTCCTTCTTAACAAGATTGGAATTATTTTAAAATGAAGCTCAAAATCCATATTATATGTATTAGTAGGGACTTCAATAATTTGAAAAACCACAGGCAATAAGTTATTTAACATTTTCAATGTAAAGGCACTCAACCATATATAGGGCTAAGAAAATTCCAATATATAGTGTAAAATGCTAAATTTAGTTGTTCTAAAGGCTAATAAATACTTCTGTTACTGAAAAAAAAATGACAAAGTACCATAATACCACCCTTTACATTATGTAACTACAAAATATACATCTATATCTATAAAAGAACATATGCTAACACACAAAATGATTCCGAGCAATAAGTTATTTAACATTTTCAATGTAAAGGCACTCAACCATACATAGGGCTAAGAAACTTCCAATATATAGGGTAAAATGCCAAATTTAGTTGTTCTAAAGGATAATAAATACTTCTGTTAGTGAAAAAAAATGACAAAGCACCATGATAGAATACCACCCTTTACATTATGTAACTTCAAAATATACATCTATATCCATAAAAGAACATATGCTAACACACAAAATGATTTCGGACAATGCTTCCATATATATAGTGTGGTTTTTTTAATTTTAATTTTGTAAAACCTCCTATATGATAAGGATGAACTGCCTTGTTGGTCCACCATCATAATGTTCAAGTTATTTTTTTCCATCTCATTATGTTTGTTCCATATGTAGGCGTGCTTATTCCTGTAAGATTATAATTGTTGTTTCATTCATCATTCCAAACTTGAAACCATGTTTTAACAATTGATCACATCATATGTATTTAGGGTAGATAAAATATTGTGAAGTATACAAGTTAACAACCATTACAACAAGAGTCCGTGGGATCACACAATCTATTTGATGACTTCTGATGAGTGTTAGCCCATTTGAAATCCAGGTTTGATTCTTATGGGTTGTATTAGTCTTTCTCATGGTGTCAGCTGAAATTGAGGCAGGAACAATGTTTATAGTGGTGACAATAGGATTTATTCTTCCAACTGACTCAAAGCCTCATTATTCTTATTTTCAAAAGTGGTGATAAAAATGACCACTATAATTATCATACTATTATGATTCACCCTCTCTTAGCTAAGTTATATGGTATTATCTTAGAAAAGAAGATCAATGAATGACTATAAATAGAAGGTAAGCATGCTAAAGGGAAAGCATGTTTTAGAAGGAATCATTCAACCACAGATCGCCTTGTTTCACTTACGATCATTGCAGAGGAATGCCGTAATAATAAGTATGACCTATTTTGTTGCTTTGTGGATTTTAGAAAAGATTTTGATATAGTGCCTAGAAATAACCGATGGAATAGACAAGAGGAGCTTACTAGTTCCTTTCGAGTTGAGAGCTGCAACAATAAGGTTATGCGAAAAGGTCATTGTCAAGTTTAATAATAATGAGGGGTGGACATCATAAATAAATTGTAATATTGGAGTTAAACAAGGTTCTCCCCTCTCCCCTAACCTTTTTGGCATTTACATTTATAAGCTAGAAAAGTGTTTGGAAGAAGCAAGTTACGCCGGTACAATCTTAGCTAGGATAGTTACCACTCTCCTACTTTATGCTAATGATATTGTTCTTATGGCGAGGTGTCCTTCTGATCTCGATAAGCAATCAAGAATTCTTAAAGATTTTTTCTCTAACATGGGTATGACTATTAACACCGACAAGACAAAAATCATGATTATAAAATCTAAGAAAGACACCTATGCAAATTTTATTACAATAATAGAAATCTAGAGGAAGTGACTTCTTACAAGCATCTTAGAATTGATAATCGTCACAATCTAAATTGGAACTATAGCATTGAGAAAAGGATTAATGGAGGGTGGAAAGCTTATTTTGGTCTTGAAAATAACTGTAAATCACCCAATATGATCATGTGGGATAAAAATAAGTTCCTCTTTAAAATTCTTGTCATCCCTATTATCTTGTATGGTTGTGAAGTATGGGGGGTGCAACATTTCTAGAGAATCTTAGAGGAATATTGAGCAAATCCATAAATGGTTTATAACTTATAACCTCAAAATCAAAAGCAATGTGCTTTATCCTATTCTCCTCATAGAAGTGGGTCTTTCCCTCATCGAGAGCATGGCTATGACTAGGTACCTGATGTATAAGCATAAAATAAATAACATGGGAAATGAGAGACTTCCTAAACTTGCTTTAAACTCAAGTCAAAACCATCTATGCCTCAAGCGGTGTTGGTGTAAAGATACCATGGCTTAGTTAAACTATTGGGGCCTTAATGAAAAAGACATTTCCCAAAACATTGATAACGTCAAAAATATTATTACTTCTAAGTTTAAAGATAAATTATGGTGTGAGGAAAATTTAGCGGTTAAGAGAAAATTAAGATACTATAAGGTCATTAATCCTAACTTGGAAGACCAGAAGTATCTCTCGGTAGTAACTAGCTCACGGAAGAAAATTAATATAGCTAAGATTAAAACGAACTCTCATGAACTCCATAGTGAAACAGGGCATTGGTATATTCCTAAAAGTCCATTAGCGGAAAGGGTTTGCCATTTGTGTGAGTATATGAGCGTTGAGGATGAAAATCAATTTCTTTTAGAGTGCCTTGCTTACACCCAAATTAGATTTGAGTTTCATATTATTTGCTACAATACAAACCTTTATAACCTCCTAACTTGGCAAAACTATAGTGAGCTTGGAAAGCTTCTTGGTAAGCTTTTTGAGCAAAGAAACAAGATTTTAAAGTAAACCAAGTATTAGCCTTCTTAAGGTATGATAGACCAAAGTTGGCATCATTGAATGTTAATCATCGTCATCATTATCATCATCAAATTTAATTTAATTTATTATATATAATAAAAATAAAAATATAATTAAATATTAATAATAGTAAAATAATTAACTCAAAATTTTTTTTTTTTTATAAAATTCCTTAATATAAATATATTCTATGCCACTAAGAAACGCCGAATTTTATGAATTTTATAAAATAGAATTTTATATGGTTAACTAACTAAACTTGAATGACATGTCCTTTGAAATTTGAATATTATATATATACTTGTAGATTTACAATAATAAATAAAATTAATTGTAATAGTTCTTTAAAGTTTTTTTTTCCAAAAAGAAAAAAGCATGTCCTTGATTTTCGTTTGAATCAAAGGGCATCTACTGAGCCCGCCCAATTGGGCTACAATCAAAGAGGAGAACAATGGTGTGGAATACCGCCTAACATCCCAAGGAGACACAACTCAACAAGTGCTGTGGGGAGGGTCCAGTGCTAGTTTAATAAGACAAATAATACCCATTAGTCAGTTCTGCCAGGCCATCCCATATCTTCCGTGTACAAAAAGAGCAATGATTAGCCATCTAAAGGAGTCATCTCCATACCAAATAAAAGGGTGCAAAAAATAATGGGAAGCAAGTTCCCTCACCAACTCAAAAGAGTTTAAAATTGTCATGTGAGGTCATAAGACCATCGAAAAATTCAGAGTATGTGCCAATACCCGGAGCCAAAGTTAGTGCAACTTTAGAGAGACGGTCAGCTTGCTGATTATGTTCATGGTAGATATGGTCAAATGACAGTGCTAGAAAGTGTGTGCATAGCATTCTAGTCTCCCTACACCAGCAATGGAGCTCAGGTGGAGAAAGGTTAGATTTACCCTTTGTCCAGTTGATGATAACTATGGAGTCACCATATATCTGGAGTGAGGGAATCCCCATCATTTGGGTGGTAAGTAGAAGGGCCCAAATCCCAACTAGTTCTACTTTTGTATTGGTGCATAGAACAATCCCCATAGTGAACTCGAAGGAATGTGTCTCATTCAGGCGCAGGATGAGACCAATGCCTCCACTATTTTTTGCTGATGCACCATCAAAATAACCAACAAGATAATTAAGTTTTGGTCCAGGTCCTAGAACTCTTGGTTTTTTTATTTTTTCTATTAAAGGGCCATACATCTGAGAGGAATATACCACATGCTGAATCACACTGAGCACATACAGCTTTTTCCCTTTAAACAAACAGTAATTCCCTACTTTCCATAATACCCACATAGTGTGGAAGGGAAGGTAACAGCAGATGGAGTGATTTGAAAATCAAGGAATCCAGTTCTACAAAAACACCATGAGATCATCAGTCTGAGTGTAAAGTGCAATATGATGCTAATTAGTTAGGTAAGTGAGTAAGTTCTTCCATACTGAGCAGTGAACAAATAAATGTTGAGTGCTGTCAACATTTGCACAACAGAAAGCGCATATAGAAGGCCCGACCCAACCCCTCTTCTGAAGATTATCCCATGTGAGCAGTTTATCTGATAAAGCTAGCCAAACAAAACAACTAATATTTTTAGGTAGAGTTTCATTCCAGATGAGATCAATAAGGATGCTACCAATAGGGGGACACGAAGATTGGATAATGGAATCATAAACCAGATTTGTAGTGATGGTGCCATTCTGCAGATTATGTGCCCAAAATAGAAAGTCTGATAGATCATACAGATCGATTCCACCCCAATCCAGACAGTGGGTGAAAGGTTCCCAAGCTATTTTCCATTCTCCTCCAATGAAGATATCCTCGGTAGTATACTAGTAGCTGTGAAGCCCTGGGAGGATGTTGCGAGCACTGGCAAGAGTGCTGATTTCCAGATCTGCAAGGTAAGCAAGTAGTCCCGTAGGCAGTGACAATGATTTGGAGGCACCCATGATAGGGTCAATGCCCAACAGGATGTTGTTTCCATTTCCCACTTTCCAAGCAAGACCACGTCCCAACCAAGGTAGGGTTTGTATGAAACCCCTCCATATAATAGAACCTCCACAGGAAGTGAATTTCTTACCTCAAATCCATTCTACAACAAAGATATTCTTCAGATATTTGTTAAATAGTACTTGATGCCATAGACCATCATTCTGGAGGACCATCCAAAAGTTTTTGAGTCTCAGAGCAATACTGAACTAGTGTAAATTCTTGATACCCCATCCCCCATTCTTTTTTTGCCAAGAGAGTTGCTGCCAATTAGACAGATGGTATCTATGTTTATTACCTGAAGAGCCCCATAAAAAAGTAAAAGAAATACTCCTGAGTTTGTTGATGACAGAAACAGGGATGGGGGCTAGTCCCAACTAGTAGACAAGAATGCTAGACAGAACTGATTGAACAAGGATCAGATGACCTCCAAGAGAGAGTAACTTGTGTGACCAATGAAGAATTCTTGCTTCAAATTTTTGAATGAGCCAATGCCAATCATTGGTTTTATACCCCAGTGGTTTGAGTGGATAGCTGAGGTACTTGAAATATGATGCAATAGGATCCATTTTATAGGGCATAAGCCGAGCAATGTCAGTACCAACATTTACATCCAAGTCGTTGAAGAGAAAGCATGATTTTTCCAAGCTGATGCACATCCCCGATGCCTTGCAGAAAGTAATCAAGATGACTTCTAAAGCCATCCACTCAACTAAAGTAAGAGTGCCCAATAGTATAACATCATCAACAAAGAGGAGGTGCGTAAGGGCAAGTGAAGATGAAATATTAATACCTTCGATGAGACCATGTTCTCTAGCATCTGCAATCAAGAGACTGAGCCCTTCAATGACAAGAATGAAGAGTAGGGGAGAAAGGGGACAGCCTTGTCTGATACCACGAGATGCTTGAAAGAACTTCAAAGGAGTGCCATTGACAAGGACAACAAAATTTGCTAATGTGAGACAAGCCATAATCCAGTTAACCCCCAGAAGTGGAACCCCAATTTTGATAAGGATGAGACGAATGTAAGACTAGTTGACTCTATCAAAAGCCTTCACCAAGTCCAGCTTCAGGATGAGAGAACACATATTTTTGGTTTTCACAGTATGGAGGGTCTCCTGAACAATACCAATAGGTTTGACAATTTGCCTATCTTTAAGAAAACCATACTGTTCTCTGGAAATATGTGTGTCCAAGTGGGGCTTCAATCTGACAACAATCACCTTCAAAATTAGTTTATATAATAGATTACATAATGAAATAGGCCTGAAATCAGTGAAGGTAGAAGGATTTTCCTTCTTAGGGATCAGGGTGAGAAAAGTAGAATTCAGAGAGGGAGGGACACATCCTGAAACCCTAACATAATCAACAATAGCAAGTAATTCTTTACCCAGTAAGTCAAAGAAATGAAGATAAAATTTAGCAGGCCAGCCATCAAGACCGAGACTCCTGTCCTTCTTGAAGGAGTGAAGGGCACATTCAGCTTTAGCTAGTGAAACAGGTTGTCTGAGATCGAGTGCATCCACATGGGAAATCATATTAGGGTACAACACGGCAACCCTGAGCTGTTTGAGTAAATCAGTTGCTTGTCATCACGAAAGATATGCGAAAAATGCCTGAGACCCAACTCCTTAAGTGCAGTCTCTTCCTCAACTATACCACCATCCTCATCCAAAAGAGACCAAATAGTGTTCTGATTCCTTCTGCTAGAATCCAATGCATGGAAAAACTTAGTATTTGAATCTCCATGGAGAGCCCATTTAGTATGGTTTTTAAGTTATCAGGTAAGAAGGAAATGGTCTGACAGTTTCTTTTTCTTGTGGCGGAGTTGTGTTAGAGCTGACTATTCATCCTAGGAAAGGATGCCAAAGGCCGAGCCAGAGAGAATAACACTGATATCCGAGTTTATCCTATGAGCTACAGACTCTAAAATGGAGCCATGTTCTTTAATCCAGCCTTTGACCTCCTTCTTAAGAGAATAGAGTTTATAGGTGAGAATTTCATAGTCAGTACTAGATGAAGGGGCAGACAGTTCAGACCAACGCTTGGTGACCCAAGAGGTGAAGTCAGGATCATTCAGCCAGGATCGATTAAACTTCAAAGGGTAATTACAGGACCCAACTAACTTATTCCACTCGAGGCAGATAGGAAAGTGGTCGGATATATCATAATAAAGAGTCCACACTCACTGGACCTGGAGAGAGGGGATCAAAGAGGATGCAATGAGGAAGCGGTCAATTCTCTTGCTGATCCCTTCTGATCCCACCCTACCATTCCGCTAAGTGGGGCCAGAGCTGGGAGAAGCAATGTACATAAGCCCTAGTGAGTCAAAAAAGAGATGAAAGTGCGAGGAGAGAGGGTCAATTACAAATTTTTTCCCCAAGTCTTAGAGGCTTTTAGGGTAAGGTTCAGGTCACCCCCCAGGATGAAATTTGGAGAGTTGAGAAGACCCCCCCTATGCACATTCTCCTAGAAGATATCCCGATGTCTATAAGGACCATAGCAGTTCAGAATGTCCAAGGAGACATTCATACCCTAGAAGGTTTCCTTGATAAGGATACCTACAACCATTTTGAAAGCATGACATCTGACTTGATGAGGATTCCAAGCTGATAATAACCCTCCTGAGAGCCCCGAAGCACTAATGGCACAGAATTCCTAGCTAGGTAAGAGCTTTGAGAAAGCATGGAGAGCAGGGAAGGAGCTAGACATTGTCTCCTGCAAGAGGATCATATCAGGACGGACAGAACGAAACAGAGAATGGAGGCTACTTTGTTTGGCCTTACCTCCTAGGCCCCTGACGTTAAGAGAGAGGATCAACATTAAGGAACAATGCGGGGGGGGGGGGGGGGGGGGTGGTCGATTCTCTAAGTCCCCGAGTGGAGTGTCCTCTTGCAACCTCTTTAAAGTTTAAACTAAGATATTAATCAAGTTTTTCATTGTTGACTAATTCACAAAATCTAAACCCCAATTAAATTTTTTATGAATATATGCATCTTTGAGTAAATGGTTGTAAAGAGAGAAATCCACTATGCATCTTTGAATAAACTCTTGTAAAGATTACGATCTAAATCACTATTCGTGCCAATCTCTAATTTTAGCAATCCTACAATTCTTGTTAAATCCATAAATCCAGAGGTGACAACTTGCTTACTAACAAGAATTATATCACTCCTCTTAAGTAAGTACATATCATTTCAAAAAAAATAAAAATAAATACCATGTCAAATTTTTGGGAATCATATCATGTTTGGAATTTAGATACTCCTTAGAGGTGCTGTGATGTTTTACAAAACAAATAGCAATGCCTTCCCATCCCATATTTACGAATGGATTAATTAGAAAACCATTTTAATCTATTGTTTAATAAACATCACTAGAAGGTTAAATCAATGTTTTACAAGCAAAGTTCTGTCATTGTCTTCAAGATCCAGTGGCAATTTCATGGAGACAGTTTTTTTAGGAGGTTTCTAGTGTTGCATTATAAGAATGAAGACAAAATGCAGTAGTAATCATGACTTTCTCATTAAGTTTTTGTTACAAAGCCTATATTATTTTTGCATTATCTCATTAAGTTGCAAAGAAGAAGACCTTTTTGTGAGTGAAATGCATTTTTTGCTGCATTGGAAATTCACTTATACATGATCACCCTAACTTCTTGGTTGGAAGTAGCCAATATGTTGAATAAGCTCATGTTTCAAGCGTTTATATTTTACTTTTCGCCTTCTTATGTTGTGTTTTAGATCAAATGGTTAATAAGACTCCATAGCCCAATGGAGACATTTATAGTATTTTAGTTTGAAGTTTGATTTTTAGCATTGTTTTTAGTATTCATAAATAGTAGAATGTATATCAAAGCATAATGAAGATTATAATGTTACAGAGTTACCGGAAAATATAAAGACACTGGGATGCAACTTCTTGATTCCTCACAGGGAGGACATCATCCCTAGTTGGAGCTAGTGTTAGTACCTAAGTCTGCACCTGAGATTGTTATCTTTAAGTCTTATATTTTCTAGGCTTAGACCAATCTTATAATTGATTTGAGAACATTAATCTTAGGTAAACCTATATCCTTTGCTTATTTATCTGTGATACTTATGCTTTCCTTTGTACTTCTATTTCAAATTTTGATTGCTAGTTAGTGAAATATGATAAGATGGCACAATATGCATACTGTTTGCTATGTTCATTAACTTTTGCAAGTGTTTATTTTCTTGATCAAATGGTCTTTACATTTTAGGAAGCGAAAATCAGCTGCAAAACATAGTTTTTATTGGGAAAAGCGATGCACAACGGAACGAGGGAATGGTAGTGCTACAAAATTAAGCGCTACAAAACTGTTAATTGCAGCACCACCAAACTTGTGCTCCAGTGCTGCAGAATTTGTCAGAGCAATCATTTCAAGGCTACCTATTAGTCTTATAAAACTTGTTTTCTATGCCAAATTAACCCATGATTTCTGATGATGTCTAGCCCAGTTGGGAAAATCACAACGGCTAGTCATATATTCTCTCTAAATGTTTTCTACTCCTAGTGTTGATGCAGTTTCTAATGTAAATGTGAGGTTACGAGAAGTAGCCTAATTGCTCCCTTTGGAGTTTTCAAACACATGAAATATGCCTTCACATAGTAGTGGGCATGTGGTTCAATATGAATCCGAGGGAGCCAAACTTCTTGAGGCTTACCCAAACTTTGAAATAAAATCCAGAACAATGGCTTGGTTATGCTTTTGTGAGAAACTACAAAGTCATCATATTGTACCGGTCAAGGGAAAAACCAGAAAAGAAAGCAAAGTGCACCAAATTCTTATGATCCTCCCAAGAGACCACATATTAGAGGTCTACAAATAAACTTAGGCTCAATCCGATGGACATATTCAATCTTGTCTTAAAGAAGTAGGAAGTTATTGATCTTGAAAGTTCTCTAGAGAAAATACTAGCAATTCCTAGAACGAAAAGGGATGCAACATGAATACCGAGGTCTATACAAACTAAGAGTATCTCTAAAATTAACTAAGAAGAAAGAGATGGTTGAACCTTGTAAAGAGCCTGACCCTATAAAGTCTAAAGTTAATAAACAATCTCAAAAGCATAAGCGTGCTCAATTAACTATTGAAGAAGAATCAAATTCATCAATGGAAGTAGAAAGAAAGGTAGTTGAACTCTTAACTAGTTTGGAGGAGACCATAAATGCCATTCCTTGTTCACTTAAGACTAGCCTTTTTGTTCCAATTGCTTCATAGGAGTAACAGGGGATGCAATGTGTGGACTACACTAACACTGTTAGGCCTGAAGTAGAAAGTTCTGCTGCACATATAAATGCACATGAAATTAATAGTTTGCTTCAACTTGAAGGTAATAAGTATAATACCAATAAAAAACTCAAAAAAGAAACTGAAGAAGTCTAAGTGTTTAATTAAAGAACTCCAATAGGAAAATAAGCAGATGCAGAGAAACATGAATGGAGTTAACAATAAATGGAGTAGATTGGTCATTAAGTATGATGAATTATGTAAATTTTTTCATAGTATGAAGAAAAGTGATGGAAATATATTGAGACAGAGAAATACTGGAAGATTCATGATAGTATTACATTCATTTTCTCTGAGATCCTTCCAAATAAAAGTAGAAGTTAAAGACACATTTACAATTCCCATCATTTTATGGGTATCGAATTTTGGGAATGAATTTCGACCAAACTGTAAGGAATCTTCCAAAACGGTTTAAAACCCACTTCCAGAATGGGGTCATTTAGATAATCTAAGCAGTTTCAAAAATTTCACAACAGTTTGAGAGAAATTTGGGTCTATTCAAGATAGAATTAACTATAATTTCATTGCGACTGTTTTTGAACGCCCAATCATCACTCAAAGGACTCCAGATCATAGGTTTGAATGAATTAGACTTCATAGTTTCGGATTATTTAGAAATGAATCATAAATTATCTCTATTTTTAATATATAGATAGGATTTGATTCTAAAAAAAATATGATAACAACTTGAGTCATATAGTTGTTATAAATTTCATGATTTGTAAGGTAATAGGGGTTTGAATTTTGAAGAGCCAGAGAAGAGTTGGTGGATACTTGTAACCTCTTTTTGAATATAGTAATTTATGCATGTTTAAAGATCATTTGATTTATGAATGGATTGTTCCTCTTATCTATTTTTTTGTAGTATTCTATTTGAACACAAAACTTATTTATGCACTGTATGGTCAGTTGATTCCAGAACTAATGACATTTATGCTATAAATTTACATTGCCTGTAATATTTGTTCTATTTTCAATTAGTATTCTTGATTGTAACACTATTATGATATATAATTCTTATTTAAGTCTATGAAACAAACAACTTTCTTTTCATATGTTTGCATCCTAGTATTGTTAGGTATGAGCATTATTTGACTTTAGAGATTTTTTTACTTCAACAGATGGAAGCAAGCTTGTACCACTAGTGTTTACATTGATGATGTTTCCACTATATGTTATCACATGATCAATGTACCTCCACAATCATTTCAAACGAAAAGAATAATATAGAATTCTGGTTGGATGAGGGAAAATATTAAAGATGGAATTTAGTTTTCCAATCCTCCCTAGTTCTGGAACTTCTATAAGTTCTAGAGATTTTATAAACTACCACTATATATATACTATACACACACACACACACACACACACACACACACTAGAATATATTAATGGACCTATTTTCCTTATCTTGCAAACTATGTCTTCGATATGAGCATTACAACATCTCCCCCATATTGTGTTGTTTTTCTGACCGACATTTTTTTGGCTGATAATTAAATTTTTTATTTTTTAATGTTTTTTTAGGTAGGAACATTACAACATCTCCCCCATATTAGGTTTTTTTTGTGTTCGACATTTATTTTGGAGGATAATTAATTTTTTTTTATTTTTTTATGACCGACATTTACATGAGGAATGTTACATAACGTTACAAGATCTCTCCCATACTGGGATGTAGAGCGCCTCTCGGTACAACAAGCGACATCCATTTTGATATGGGTGATAAGCAATGCCATGGTTGAAATGTTGTTATCTTCACTTTTAAATATGGATATTTAGTTATGTACAAGGATGGACCTTCAAGTGTTATACAACTAGTATTAAAAAACAACGATTCCATCAAATAAATTTGATTTGTTGAACTAAATTTGGAGAACATAGTTCTGCAAAATTTTTATTTAAGTACACAAACTCCAAAATACATTCTATCACATCACTCTCAATTGATATATGTTTGCAAGGGAAATTTCTGTTTTCATCCATGGAAGAACATAGATTTCTCAAGGTAGTAATGATATAAATTTCATTTCATTAAATAAAAACTATAGCTTCATGTTGAGTACATTTTCATTTGTTTATTTTATATCTACCGACCTTTTGGTAATTGAATTTCATAATTTAAAGTACTCTAATCAACAACAATTGTACAAATAAATAATATTATTACCCTTATCCAAACTTTTCTATATCTCTATGTGTGTATCAATCATCCATTTATGTAGCTTAGGTGGTTGGGAGGAAATATTGTTACCCTCCCTGCCCAGGTTCAATTATTTGTAACTGACATGTTGAGACCTTAAATGGATCTATAAGATTCTCTTGTTGTTGATTCCCCAATGTAACTAAAATTCTTGGCCACCCCATGTTCCTTCACCGATTTTGGGGAGGTGTCGTATATATGTGTGTGTGTGTGGTGTGTTTGTGTGTGTGTGTGTGTGGTTCATAGTCTCGAGAATAAAGGTCAGGGCTCACTACATCCATAGTATTAATTTTATGGGGCCCACCCGAAGGGGCCTCATCCTATCGAATCTAGTTTTGGGAGCCTAACCATGAAGGACCCAGAGAGTTGGATTCATGAGAATTGAACCTCCAACCTCAATATCAAACAGTCTTTGGATTTAGACTCCAACGAACTGAGCTTCCCCTTGGGATACACACACACACACACACACACACACACACACACACACAACTCTTTATATTGATATTTCAAAGATTGAAATCAAATATACATTGTATGCCCATAAAGACTTCGACATATAAACAGTTCAAAGTAACACAATGCATTCTTCCTTCTTACCTATTCTATGCTATTTATTGTCCTCCTTATAAGAATTATATCTTTTACTTCTATATTATACAAAAAGTATATAATTCTTCATTGACTCTCGTAGCCCTAAACTATGAAACTAAGACTTACTGAGTACCACACAATTTATCATAGAGTATTTTTGGTAATCGAGTGGAGAGTACTTCCCCTAAAAGCTTGTTCATTAAGAATACTCTCTTACAAATGCAATGCTTCCTTTGATATGATATCAGCTTAGGTGTTAAACTATTGATAAACAAGAGTGAAAGAAATTTCTTTGAAATTACTTTTTACATATTGAATTTGATTCATAATGGAAACAAACCCCATAATTTTAATGTTGCAACATTGCTTGGCCCACTTAATATTAATATTTGAGTCTCTCAAGACTTGTACTTGATTCAAGCCCTTATCTAATTTTTATTTCAAAAGGATCCATGATGCATACAATTCTTCACAATGTTAGTTCTTATCCCAACTACATACTTTAAACATAAATAACATTGTGTTCCTATGGAAAGGACCGCTCTAGCACAACATAAACTTGGTACCCCTAGGATTTCTCCATTGAAAAGTTACCAAGGGATTCTTTTGTTAATGCATAAGAATGTGAAATGCGTAGGTCTTTTAATCTTAGAGAGCCAATTGTTTCCCTCCATCACCAATATAATTTTATGTGCTGCCCATGTATGGGTAACGTTTAGATCTTGAAAAAGTGTAAGATTCCTAGCTATCCATATCCCATAATAAATCATGTATGGGAGATCCATGTGTATGATTAAAGTCTTATTGGTAATCCACTCCATAAATATTTACACTAGTCTCCCATTGTCTCGAGTCTCTTTAACTCCTAGAGTTTTGTAACCTCTAACCATTAATAGCTTTGGAGAAAGAATAAGGCACAAACAAATGCTTCACCAATTCTTCACTTGTTTTACAAATGATACATCTATTATAATCCACCCATTTCCTTTTATGATAATTATATTGAGCAAGTTATTTATTCATCAAATCCAACCACATTACAATTCTAACTTTCAATGGACATGACAACTCCCATAATGACCAAATCCTATCTCCATTCCTTTCATCTTTGGTTGACGGTTAAATAACCCATCATCATAGTATAATCACTTGTTCTAGGACTTTTGGACCACTTAAGAGTGTCCTCTTCATTATTGTATTTGATGATACTCTAATAAAGCTACTTAAAATACTATCTCTATTCCTCAACCATATCTCCTTGAATACGTGGCACTTTAGTTGTCTTCCAACCTATAATATGATCATCTCTTGTTATATATACAAAAGCATCTCTTATGTAGTAAATCTATTCATCATGTAATACAACCAATAAACCCTCAAAATTTCTAAAATTTTCTTTGGCTCTAATCCAAGGGTCCTCTCAAATTCTGACCTTACCTCTATTCCATATTTTCTATGTAAACTAGTTATCTACTAGTGGGTAAACTTTTATCAATGCTTTCCAAACCAAGGATGCCTCTATATAATAATGTATTTTATCCTCCCTCAACTACTCTTTCATAGCCTCCTCCCTAATATAGTTGTATTTCATAATATGACTCCACAAACCTGTTAGAATAGTAGAGGCAAGCTAAACTAGTTAACCTATATAAGCAACCAACAACATATCATAAAAGATAAGAACAAGAAAATAAAAGGACAAGAGAACACCGATATACGTGGTTCACCCTAATGGGTTACATCCATGGGAAGGTAGTCTTCTATTATCTCCAGAATGTCTTCTCCAATCTTACAATAGAACAAAGCACAAATACTCCAAAGAATATAGATGATGTACAACAGTTTCACAATAGTACCACTACTACATCAAGAATACATGATTATGTAGAGACTCACTTGACCCTATTATATACTAAGAGATGAGGAGGAATTACTCTCACATATTTCATGTGGGATAATATAATTATCAAAAATAACATCTCTTATTACAATACCATGGACAAATACTCTACACAAGTAAATACAACACCATATAACTATGGGTTAAATGTATTACTCTTTTACATAAGATTGTAGACAAATTTCGACATAATACAAAGACATTATTACCTTCCAAGGAACATAATATATTTCAACACTCCCCCTTAATAATGGTTGGGAGAAGGGCCCACACTAACACTAAGGAAGGAAGGAGTCATTACTGCTCCCCCTTGATGACAACTTCCAGAAGAACCAAAGCTGAAAAAGAAGAACACTTCAGTTGATGGAATTTAACGATGAACAACCACTTCTCACTGAATCATGAAAGTGCACACGAACCAGGTTGTATGATGAAAGACCCAACAATAAAATGCCAAGAACATGTGACGTAATCTAATTGCAATATGCCCAGATCACCACAAGAATCATCACAACCATACATGATAGCTGAAGAACTCTGATATAACATCCACACCAATGTACATATGCCTTCTGATGGACAATACAACAAAACATGTGGTTAAGAACACCACAACAATGTAGAAAAAAACCCAGATGGCTAATACACATGCGGATAACAGACATTCTTCCAATCAAGGTGCAATATAAATATCTGTAGAAGACCTCAAACATCGAAGAAACAAAACCCCAATCGTCTATACATCGAAAAGGATATCATACAGGTGAACATCATGACTTTACAAATAGAAGATGGTGCTTCATTACTTCTGGAATAAGGTAAAAGCCTAAATAGAGAACTTATTTGCACAAGAACTTTCAAGATTAAAGCATGTAAAGATCATAAAACAAAATTGTTCATACAGAAATGAAAATGCTTATATATCAAAGGTTAGCAAACATCATATAAAGGAATGACAACATAATATGATCAAATAAAATATTAACTTGCTCATTAAGGAAAATGAAGTTACTTTTACACATTATGTGTCAGCCACAACGTATAAGTAGTGAGCCAAATATTTCACTTAAATATATGAAAATTTAGTCATCAAGCAACTAATCTGAAGCATAGATGCATTTTTTATTAGTATGAGGTTAATATGCAAGAGATGAATGCGCTGACAATGTCAATGCTTCCATATAGGAACGTTAGAGACAAGTAGGAACAAGATAACCTCTGCAATCATAAGAATAGAAATCTCATTGCAACAAGTACAAGGTGCCCATGATAAATAGTTCAAGGTTTAAATATTGCTCAAAGCCATATACATATTGAGTAAAAGATGATTGAAATAAACATGACATGAGATATAGATAAATCAAAATTTTTAATATGATCAACTCATGATATCACATAGATTAAAAAAAATGATTTTACTTAAGAATTTAATTAGCAAGAGCATGTAATGATCATAAAGATATTACTTATAAAAGAATGAAATTTCTTTTACACAAAGGTCAACAATAACATATAAATAAAGTAAACAATGATCACTAGAAAACACATATGAGATTGTTCTTATAAAATTGTTTTTATAAACAAAACAAAGAAAAGAACAAATTAATTATTAAGTATATTTAAAAAATATTAAGCATTAGATGGTTTATAGCTATCATCATGACAAAATACTAGAGATCCATGTCCTTAAAAGATGCCAATATTTCCATATAGAAATGTGAGACAAATATATAGAAAGAACAATAAATAATATCTTAATAAACATGAGTAGAAGCAAAACCTAAATGCAAAAAATGAATAACAAAAAATTTAAATACTTTACCATACTGATCGAAATTTGCAAAAAACATAGTTAGAAAAATAGTAAAGGAAAGAGAAACTTTTACTTACAACCCTTTGAAAAAATGTGCTCAAAAAAGCCCAGTCTTCTGTTCTGGCCACATAGGTGGATCCAGAATGGCTGTTCCAATTCCAAAAATAGGTTATAATAAAACAATCGGTAAGAAATAACCAAGTTACGACCAATTTTTTATAATTGTCGTTTTTATTACTGAAAGGAAGCCCAAAAATGCTCAGTTTTCTGTTCTGGTCACGTACGTGGATCTAGAATGGCTGTTCAAATTCCAAAAATAGGTATAATAAAAAAATGGGTAAAAAATGACCAAGTTACGACCCTTTTGTATAACTACCATTTTTATTACCGAAAGGAAGCCTATAAATACCCAGTTTTCTGTTCTGGTCACGTGGGTGGATCTAGAATGGCGTTTCTAATTCCAAAAACAGGTGATAATTAAAAATCCAGTAAAAAAGACCAAGTTATGACCCTTTTGTATAACTGTCGTTTTTATTACCGAAAGGAAGCCCAAAAATACCCAGTTTTCTGTTCTGGTCACGTAGGTGGATCCAAAATGACGTTTCCAATTTCAAAAATAGGTTATAATAAAAATTTTGGTCAAAGCTGACCAAGTTATGGCCCTTTTCTTATAACTACCATTTTTATAATCGAAAGAAAGATCTCATTGAGGAGAACCCTGAAATCTTGTAGATCTACAGAAAAAACATCAAGAAACCCTTGAAAAAATTCTACAAAAATCTTACACTACAAGTTAGGGTTAGGGTTAAAAAAAAATGCAGAAATATGCCCAGATTTGAAGAGAATCCTATTGACTACTAGATAGAAAACAAATATATAACAAAATGACAATGCCCAAATGATAATCGTTATTGATTGAAAGCTATAGAATGTACTAGATCATAGCAACCCGTCTTTGATACCATGTTAGAATAGTAGAGTCAAGCTAAACTAGTTAACCTATCTAAGCAACCAACAACATATCATAAAATATAAGAACATGAAAAGAAAAGGACAAGAAAACACCGATATACGTGGTTCACCCTAATGGGTTACATCATGGGAAGGTAGTCTTCTATTATCTCCAGAATGTCTTCTCCAATCTTACAAGAGAGCAAAGCACAAATAGCCCAAAGAATATAGATGATGTACAACAATGTTACAATAGTACCACTACTACATCAATAATACATGATTATGTAGAGACTCACTTGACCCTATTATATACTAAGAGATGAGGAGGAATTACTCTCACATATTGCATGTGGGATAGTATGATTCTCCAAAATAACATCTCTTAATACAATACCATGGACAAACACTCTACACAAGTAAATACAACACCATATAACTATGGGTTAAATGTATTACTCTTTTACATAATATTGTAGACAACTTCCAACATAATACAAAGACATTATTACCTTCCAAGGGATATAATATATTCCAACAAAACCTTCATCATACACTAACCTCTAGAGACTTCTAGCTACAAGTGTTGAATTAAAATAATAAACATTTCTTAGACCCCATCGCCCCATTTCCTTTTTCAATGCAACTCTGATCCGTTTCGATGATCTAACGGAGCAGGGTTTGAGTTGATATTGTACTCTATCTATGTGCTTACTCTTGTGTTGTTGACTTTATTGAAGGCATAACTAGCCATGGCATGTCATGGTGTTGCTAGGGTTTTAGCCCTAGCTTGTGCGAATGAGCACATACTAAGGAATATGGATTCCTTAGTAGCAGTTCAATGATATATGAATTAAAAATGTTAAATGGAAATAAAAGCTAATTTAGACATTCATGAAGCAATACGGTGAAAATTAAATAACATGAAGCAATACGGTGAAAAGTAAATAACAATCTTTATTGATGTTACCTCCAATAAGGAGGTTGATGGAGTCCGTTGCGCTGGTCCGATGTCGGTGGCTTCGAGCTCCAAGCTGCTTCTTCTCTTTCTCCGATGGTGGAAATGGGCCAAAAAGAGTTCTCAATGGTGAAAGCAGCTTAATGGTAAGCTAGGGTTTCAAGAACAATTTCGGCAGAGGCAGGATACTTGTGATTGTGGATATGGAATAATGGGTCTCCATCACTTATTTATAAAACCATGCAGTTTAGGTTAGCTTTTTAGGGTTTTAGCTGTTTAGGGTTTCAGCTGTTTAGGGTTTCCTCTTTTTCCTCATTATTTTACATTTTTTATTCCTTTTTGGATATTTTTGGAGGAAAAAAGGATTTTATAGCCTTTTGGAGGCATTTTAAGCTTTTTGGTGACCTTTTAGATGGTTTTATGGGTTTTTTGATGGAGATATGGTAGGAAAATGGACAAATGAGCCATGTAATGAGGTAGATGAGGTAGTTAACCATTTTTGGGTGTTAACAGATTGCCCCCTGATGTGTGAGGGTAGGAGCTCATCATATGGCCGATGGACATCATGAGTCCTATATGTTTTTCTTGGGGTGTGGAGAAGAGAAGGAAGCCACTGAAGCCCGGGACACCGATCTCGAACCACCTGCAAGGATTTAAAAAGTACATAACCTCAATAATGGATGAGGGATCATTTGATCGTATGGACGAGGCGGGCATTCCCATGCTCGTATCAGAATATAACATAGCAATATAAATGGCCTCAAATACTGAATGAGGAAGAATCTCAATATGTGGACGAGGCGGGCATTCGCATGCTCGTATCAAGATACATAAAAATAACTGTGTATATCATGAGAGTTCAGAGGGGACACAAATCTGGAACATACTGCTGGGATGACCATGTCGGAGCTGTACAACTGATGCACTGAAATGAGGTCAGTGCTACTGAATGTGGTTCCAAAGGAACTGATGAGCTGCTGGATCATAGTGACAATGGTCATAATCGCGATGGTGCGCTGTTCTGGAACTGAAGCTGGGTACTCGAGGAAGCATGAAGCTGGATAGCTTCCGAATACAATCGCCAACGCAGCCCGGACATCCATGGGAACATATAACTGAGCGTTCTGAAGTGACTCACCAATGTGCTAGAGTCGGGGGAAATCCGGGGTCTTCGACAAATCATGGAGGGGACATAAAGCCTGCGCAATTCTCAACGATGCGATCAAGGTGCTGATGTCGAGCATGTGAGAAACAATCATTCGGAGAGGCAATGATGAGTCCTCCCAAAATGATCCGTAGGCACTCACCACAGATGGTGATGGGTCCAAGGCGCAGGGACCTCTGGGTCTATCCTCTGGAATAGAGTGGCTGTCGTCGACAGAGGGAGACCTGCAACTATCAAGGCAATGATGTTTCCCTGACAGGAGCGCGAGGTGCAAAACCAAATTGTGATAGTACTGATGGCAGGAGTGATAAACTGGGGGGAATAACTGGGCAAGTAGAGTGAGTGGACTCAAACTTCCTTTGTTCAGAGTATGATGGCGGGGATGATCGGGCAGCATATGAAACTGACTGGTGGTAAAGGGAACATGTCTGTATTTATCTTGAGGGTGAATGGGCTGATGGAAACTCAGGATGTGGTAAGATGGCAAGGAACTATAGAATACTCTGAACAAAGGCGACCTGATGGGGGTGCTGCCGAGAGGATCGATCATAGCGCCAAGGGGCGGGGGGTGACTTCTTCATGGGTTATGGAACAAGAAGAAGTGTGGATATATAAGATGCTCCTGTCGTGTGGATTTTCCGAGCCCATGACAGTACATGCTCGTGGTTGCTTTCATATTTAAGGAGTCTGAAAGCAAATAAGAAGGCTCTGAAGTAATGAAATGGTACTGCCATGTGGATTTTTCGAGGCCATGACAGTTCATGCTCGTGGTTGCTTTCATATTTAAGGAGTCTGAAAGCAAATAAGAGGACTCTGTATTAATGGAATGGTACTGTCCTGTGGATTTTGCGAGCCCAAGATAGTTCATGCTCGTGGTTGCTTTCAATTTTAAGGAGTCTGAAAGCAAATAAGAAGACTCTTAAGTAATGAAATGGTACTGCCATGTGGATTTTTCGAGCCCATGACAGTTCATGCTCGTGGTTGCTTTCAATTTTAAGGAGTCTGAAAGCAAATAAGAAGACTCTGTATTTGGAATGGTCAGGCAAGGAGGAAGTGTTCAATCAAGGAACATTTATGATGATCAGGACTGATGGTGGGGGGGAACACTGGTGGGCCTCCTTGCAGGGTGGATGAATGGTGGCAAAATAACGAAACCTTTGCAGTATGACAGGAGTGAATGGCTCATGTAAAAAGTGTGGAACAATCGGACGGCGGCCGATGTGGCGTGCTAATCGAGGTAGCAAGATGTCAGGACACAATGTTATGATTGTACCTAGGTGAGAGCGAGAAAGTATCTTAAGCATCATCACGAGCTCGGAAAAGTGATTCTGGAGATATAAAAAGTGCTAAAAACGAAGAGCGGCCAAAGGGCACGTGGATGCCCCCTGTGTATTATATGTGATGCAACATGATGTATGTATGATTAGGCACATGGATGCCCCTATGGGTGTAAACATGGATGCGAATGTTGATGCAATGCAGTCTTTTTGGGTTTTTATGTATTTGGATGAGATGCTACGGGATAATGATGCATGATAGAGTTGTTTACATGGTGTGATTGATATGCCAATCTAGGATGTTGTTTTCCATTTGATCTGCGACACTATTTTGAGCTCTTGGGACATGTGTGAATGTGATGGATTCAAACTGTCGGCTAAGTTGTTTTGTGCGTAGGAATTGTCGAAATAGGCAGGGATCACGTACCTGGTAGCAGTTATTGAGCTGGGAGACAAGTAGCTGGGAGTCCAAGAACACATGAAGGTGACGTATGCCCATCTGTAGGGCAGTAGTCAGGAGACCAGTCACAGCATCATACTCTGCCTGGTTATTGGTAGCAACGCCTATACATAGTCCGTCAAGGTGAATCAGTTCGTTGGAAGCGGAATATAATACCCACGCTGCAGAAGCCAGGTTGGGAGACCAGTGGCTTGCACCATCAGCGAAGCCAATGTAACAAGGTGGACGAGGGTCCATCTGTGGGCATGCAAAAAATGATGAATGTGAGATTATGGTAAAAAAGGTGAAAAACAAAAAGAGAGCAAACTGTCCAATGCGGGGAAGGAAGTCTTTGGATTCGACTGCAAATTGAGGAGCAGTGTTAGAGGAGGGTTCATCTGGGAGAAAGTAGGAACGATGATGCATGTCATCCCAGGGATAATCTGGGGCGGTGAGAGCCTCAAGAATTTCTTCATCACTATGGAATGTTTGGGTTGTCAGATCGGTTGCCGAGGGGGTGGTGACAGAAGAAAACATATAAATGGTCTCGAATTCTTCGGAAGAGGAAGAGTCCGGGGGGTGGATCTCCACAATGGTGAGTTGGGTTGTCTCAAGATCTAGATCTGAGGGGAGGATCTTTTCAATGGTGAGGTTTGCCGTCTCCAGATCCGGATCTGGGGAGTGAATCTCCGTAATGGTGAGGGGCGCCGTCTCTAGATCCCGATGGGTCATCTCAAAGAGAGCTAGTTTGTACTCGGGGAGATCGGGACAGTGATGGGAGTAATGCCCGTAAACATGGCATAGGGCACAGGAGTGGTTTGTACGCAGGGATTTGTTGCGAGGCTGAGGGGTGGAATCTAGATGGACAACTGGGATGGTGGGGTCATCGTCGAGCATTTGCATGTATTCCTTTAATGCTGGTAAATGAGGACATAGGTGAGTCGCATGGCCCAACTCGTCGCACAACGCGCATTTGGCCGGAGCCCGAAACACGGGGGGGTTTTTGACTGTCTTAGGAGGTGGGACAGCAGTGTAAGGTTGGGGGCCTCTGCCCCCAGTGNGGGGGTTTTGGACTGTCTTAGGAGGTGGGACAGCAGTGTAAGGTTGGGGGCCTCTGCCCCCAGTGGGTTTGGTAAAAATAGGGGGTGGTTTCGCAGGGGTTGACGGGGTAGTGACACCGGGAGGTGGTCGACTAGTAGTGGCAATGGGTTGCACTTGTTGCAGGACGACATCTGGTGTCGGCGGACGAAATGGAGGCGAAAGATACCAAACGGGTAATCCTAAGGTTAAACCAGGGAGGCTAAGGGTAGCCATGACTGGGGCGCTAACCACTCTTGAGGGAGGGAAGAGGAAAGGTATGGTATGTATGGGTGTGGCACCAATGTGACTAGGTACCAAAGGGGGTTGAGGCAACAACGGTGGTTGATTACTAGGGGTTCTCGTGTGGTGGGACATAGTCAATAGGTCGGACANGGGTTGAGGCAACAACGGTGGTTGATTACTAGGGGTTCTCGTGTGGTGGGACAGAGTCAATAGGTCGGCCACTTCAGTAGTAGATGACGGTGGTGGGAGAGATAGAAAAGTGGAGGTCATCGGTGTGTCTGAGTAAACTCCGGGCCCCATAGAAGAAACCCAAGGAGGTGATGGCATCCGGAATAAGTTGGTC
>LPNX010520413.1:198524-215583 GCA_001517045.1 Pseudotsuga menziesii | reverse complement strand
TGTTCAACCATGGGGAGCACGGGCCCTATAGAAGAAACGGCTGTGTTGGGGGCACCCGAGATAGTTTGTTCAATCATGGGGAGAACATTTTCGGGTGTCACAGCGGCCTTGGGATCGTGGTACGTGAGTTGGTCAACTTTGACCACGCGTTCCTCATGAGGGAACATCATGATGCGAAAAACGGTAGAAGCAACTGCCCGCATAGCATACATGTAGCTGCGGCCAAGTAAAAGGTTGTAGTCAAGCTGGGCATTGATAACCTCAATGTTTATCAGGACCATTTTACCAGCCAGCTGGACGGGGACATTGGTTAATAGGCCTTGTGGTTGAGTTGAACGGCCGTCGTAGGCTCGCAACGCAGTAGAGGACGGTTGGAGAGGGGGGGATCCCATTTTCTGCCAGATGGAGATGGGCATGACACATGTAGAGGCACCTTCATCAATAATGCATCGATGGACGACAAAATTCCGGATGGAGACAGAAACTTGGAATGATAAATTTGAGGGCAGGCGAGGTTCGGATTGGTCCAAATCATATGCCATTAACTGCGAATCATGTGGATCGATAGCCCCAATGGCTGAGAGTAAAGTCTTACGCTGCGAAGGGCAATTTCTTAAGACTTCTAACGCAGATATGGCTACTGGAGATTGGGCTAAATCATCTACGATGTTGTAGTTTGACGCATCCCGCGCATTGGGGTTGTTATTGATACGGCGAAGTGGGAAACGAGGTGCTTTGGGATCTCCATCTAGTGGAGGTGGAGGTATACGTAACGGCTGATCGGTGGGATGAGCGTTAGTGGGGTTATTGGCGGGTGGTGCTTCCGGGGTGGAGCCATATTGGTTCCGCCGGGTCTGGAGGTTGACCTCATCGGAGGACATCATCAACAGATGGTGGGTACCTGAGTCAGACGGGGGTTGATCAGGAGCAGCGTAAGTGATTTGTTGGATAGGCGCAGTAGCTTGAGGGGGAGCCAATGGTTCAGTGTTCCCTAAGCCTTGGTTTGGTAAGGGGATTTGCAGCACCAAAGGTGGCTGCTGAGGCTGTGGGGGATTGGGTGGTGCTTGAGGAGCCGCCTGCCCTTGGCGTAGCATATCAGCAGCCAAAAGTTGTTGAACGCGCTCCATATGTGGAAAAAAATGTGTGTAGTGTCCATAGACCCCGCAAACAGAACAAGGAAAGTTCGTTCGCAAGTTGGGGTTTTTAGCCTGCTTGGGCGGGCGATCAGGGTTTTGGTTGGTAGGGGCCGCGTTATTATTAGCAGGGGGATTAGGGTGTTGACCAGCTTGCTCGATCTGCTGGTTGTTCCCACGATTTTGGCCCCTGCCGCGGTTTTGTTGGCGCTGGTTGCGTTGGTTGTTCTGGTTTTGCGACGGGTTTTCTTGGGCGTAAACCTGCCCTTGGGTAGTAGGTGGATTCTGAGTTGGAGCGGGTGCGGGAGCAGGCTGCGGTGGATAATATGTAGGTGGAGGCTGCGCTGGCACAGCTACTTGATGGGGTTGCTGATAGTGCTGTGGAGCGGGTTGTGGGTTTGCCGCAGGGTTTGGCTGTGGCTGATAATAATGAGGTTGGGATTGTGGCGGCGCAAGAGCTGGTGCAGCCTGCTGGTGATAGTATGGCTGAGGTGCGACCGGGGAGGGGTAAGCGGAAGTCATATTGCCGAAACACTGAGGTGGACATGAGGGTCCATGGGTATGGTGTTGATGTGGCATGTGAGCATACGAGTTGGTTGCTTCGGACTGTGATGTAGCCCGCGGAAGTTCAGGTCCAGGAGTAGGACGGGCTATGGAAAAGGGCTGAGGTTGCGAAGAGAGGCAGCCAATGATGCCATCGGCAACGTGGGATGCCCCCGGCGCATCATGATGTGGGGGATCGCCTCGAGGGGCGTCAGGTATGATGGTATAAAGATAACCCGACTGGGCGTAAATGAGATCAAACTGCTGGGCCTTAAGGATAGCCTATTCTTCAGTTTGGGGTCGTTCGGCTGCCACATCCTTAGCAATGAGCGGAAGGAGGGACTTGAGGAACCAATCTAGGAAGATCCGGTCATCTAGCTTGATTAAATAACATGAAGCAATACGGTGAAAAGTAAATAACAATCTTTATTGATGTTACCTCCAATGAGGAGGTTGATGGAGTCCGTTGCGCTGGTCTGATGTCGGTGGCTTCAAGCTCCAAGCTGCTTCTTCTCTTTCTCCGATGGTGGAAATGGGCCAAAAAGAGTTCTCAATGGTGAAAGTAGCTTAATGGTAAGCTAGGGTTTCAAAAACAATTTCGGCAGAGGCAGGATACTTGTGATTGTGGATATGGAATAATGGGTCTCCATCACTTATTTATAAAACCATGCAGTTTAGGTCAGCTTTTTAGGTTTTTAGCTGTTTAGGGTTTCAGCTGTTTAGGGTTTCCTCTTTTTCCTCATTATTTTACATTTTTTATTCCTTTTTGGATATTTTTGGAGGAAAAAAGGATTTTATAGCCTTTTGGAGGCATTTTAAGCTTTTTGGTGACCTTTTAGATGGTTTTATGGGTTTTTTGATGGAGATATGGTAGGAAAATGGACAAATGAGCCATGTAATGAGGTAGATGAGGTAGTTAACCATTTTTGGGTGTTAACAGATTGCCCCCTGATGTGTGAGGGCAGGAGCTCATCATATGGCCGATGGACATCATGAGTCCTATATGTTTTTCTTGGGGTGTGGAGAAGAGAAGGAAGCCACTGAAGCCCGGGACACCGATCTCGAACCACCTGCAAGGATTTAAAAAGTACATAACCTCAATAATGGATGAGGGATCATCTGATCGTATGGACGAGGCGGGCATTCCCATGCTCGTATCAGAATATAACATAGCAATATAAATGGACTCAAACACTGAATGAGGAAGAATCTCAATATATGGACGAGGTGGGCATTCCCATGCTCGTATCAAGATACATAAAAATAACTGTGTATATCATGAGAGTCCAGAGGGGACACAAATCTGGAACATACTGCTGGGCTGACCATGTCTGAGCTGAACAACTAATGCACTGAAATGAGGTCAGTGCTACTGAATGTGGTTCCAAAGGAACTGATGAGCTGCTGGATCATAGTGACAATGGTCATAATCGCAATGGTGCGCTGTTCTGGAACTGAATCTAGGTACTCAAGGAAGCATGAAGTCGGATAGCTTCCGAATACAATCGCCAACGCAGCCTGGAAATCCATGGGAACATATAACTGAGCGTTCTGAAGTGACTCACCAATGTGCTAGAGTCGGGGGAAATCCGGGGTCTTCGACAAATCATGGAGGGGACATAAATCCTGCGCGATTCTCAACGATGCGATCAATGTGCTGATGTCGAGCATGTGAGAAACAATCATTCGGAGAGGCAATGATGAGTCCTCCCAAAATGATCCGTAGGCACTCACCACAGATGGTGATGGGTCCAAGGCGCAGGGACCTCTGGGTCTATCCTCTGGAATAGAGTGGCTGTCGTCGACAGAGGGAGACCTGCAACTATCAAGGCAATGATGTTTCCCTGACAGGAGCGCGAGGTGCAAAACCGAATTGTGATAGTACTGATGGCAGGAGTGATAAACTGGGGGGAATAACTGGGCAAGTAGAGTGAGTGGACTCAAAATTCCTTTGTTCAAAGTATGATGGCGGGGATGATCGGGCAGCATATGAAACTGACTGGTGGTAAAGGGAACATGTCTGTATTTATCTTGAGGGTGAATGGGCTGATGGAAACTCAGGCTGTGGTAATATGGCAAGGAACTGCAGAATACTCTGAACAAAGGCGACCTGATGGGGGTGCTGCCGAGAGGATCGATCATAGCGCCAAGGGGCGGGGGGTGACTTCTTCATGGGTTATGGAACGAGAAGAAGTGTGGATATATAAGATGCTACTGTCGTGTGGATTTTCCGAGCCCATGACAGTACATGCTCGTGGTTGCTTTCATATTTAAGGAGTCTGAAAGCAAATAAGAAGGCTCTAAAGTAATGAAATGGTACTGCCATGTGGATTTTTCGAGCCCATGATAGTTCATGCTCGTGGTTGCTTTCAATTTTAAGGAGTCTGAAAGAAAATAAGAAGACTCTTAAGTAATGAAATGGTACTGCCATGTGGATTTTTCGAGCCCATGACAGTTCATGCTCGAAGTGGATGGGTTTCGGCGCGGAAACAAGGGCAAAAAACAGATCGCAAACCGCGGGTATGGGGCGAACTCACGCGGTCGGACCGTGGGTTCGAAGGCAACAGTCGCGCGCAGATCGCGGGTTTTTAGCTACAGTGGCGGTCGGACCGCAGGTTTGGAGTGAACAGGCGCGGTTTCTTGGCTAAACAGCTGCAGTCGGGCCGCGGATGTGGAAAGAAAAATGGCGGTGTACGGCGGCCGAAAACGACAGCCAAAAGTACAAAACGGAAAATAAAATGAATTAAAAAGACAGCGGAGTCGCCAAAACTGTTGGTAGGGTTTTAGCCCTAGCTTGTGCGAATGAGCACCTACTAAGGAATATGGATTCCTTAGTAGCAGTTCAATGATATATGAATTAAATAATGTTAAATGGAAATAAAAGCTAATCTAGACATTCATGAAGCAATACGGTGAAAATTAAATAACATGAAGCAATACGGTGAAAAGTAAATAACAATCTTTATTGATGTTACCTCCAATGAGGAGGTTGATGGAGTCCGTTGCGCTGGTCTGATGTCGGTGGCTTCGAGCTCCAAGCTGCTTCTTCTCTTTCTCCGATGGTGGAAATGGGCCAAAAAGAGTTCTCAATGGTGAAAGTAGCTTAATGGTAAGCTAGGGTTTCAAGAACAATTTCGGCAGAGGTAGGATACTTGTGATTATGGATATGGAATAATGGGTCTCCATCACTTATTTATAAAACCATGCAGTTTAGGTAAGCTTTTTAGGGTTTTAGCTGTTTAGGGTTTCAGCTGTTTAGGGTTTCCTCTTTTTCCTCATTATTTTACATTTTTTATTCCTTTTTGGATATTTTTGGAGGAAAACAGGATTTTATAGCCTTTTGGAGGCATTTTAAGCTTTTTGGTGACCTTTTAGATGGTTTTATGGGTTTTTTGATGGAGATATGGTAGGAAAATGGACAAATGAGCCATGTAATGAGGTAGATGAGGTAGTTAACCATTTTTGGGTGTTAACACATGGCCCAAGTGATAGGGCTACTAGGATGCCTCTAAAGGATAAACTATTTCCTAAAAATGGAATAGACATTCTAGAAATTTCCAAGGTAGTGGAAGGAAACAATGATGATTCCTCAAATGCACCATGGAAGTTTGTTCCAAAATTTTACTATGAGTTAATTGTGATTTTGACCTTTCTTTATTGTGAAAATATGTTGAGCAATGCGATTCTACATCTACTGCATATAGGGATGTAACACTTTAAGTCTATTTTGTGGGGTGAGTGTTACCTCAAGCCATTGTCCATAGTTGGGTTAAGGACTCACAAGAGCCACATTGTTAACATTATATAAAAATTACAACCTTAATATAGGATTCCTCCTTTTCTAGTTTGTTGATAAGGACCTTGTCTTGGAAATTCAATGATTGAGGTTATGTATATATAAAAACACTTGGTTCATGTTTTCAACCTAACCCAAGAATTTTCCATTGATCAAGTTGTCCAATTGCCTCTCCCAATTTGGGTATAATTCCCTAGCCCACCATTTAGATGTGACCCTTCCCGAGATGTGGAATGACCCTTTTAAGGGTTTCATTTAACATCAACCAGATAGGTTCTTTTACCTTAGGCCCCAACACAAAATTTACATCAAAGTTTTGGAACCAATGGTTCCTATGTAATCTCACCTTCTTGAATTGAAGGGAGACGACCGTCGATATTATAGAGGTCAAATTTAATATTGTTTCTCATACAAAAAATGTTTCCTTGAAGGAGAATATTTGTAGACTAAAGAAATATAATACCTAGCTTGATAATGAGGCTACTCATTTGTAGGCCTCTGTCGATGGGATTCATGAAGAAACTGCTCCTCTTCAAGAATGTAATAATTACTTGTTTGATGAATACCAAGATTTGAAGAAAGATTGTGATGCTTTGTTGTTGCAATTGATAGATAAAGATGAGACTATTAAGTTTTTGCAGAAGTGCAATCATAGTCTTGAACTATAGAACATACGACCGCAAGAAGTTGAGATGAAGTCTATTGATGTTGTTGAGATGTTATGTTCACCTATTTCTTATTATACCTTTCATAATATTTCTTGTAGCCCAGTTGTTTTTGAACTAGCCGACTATAAGAAAGTTGTTGATGATGTTTTTATTTCATCTCATTATTTGCTGACTATTAATTCTATTTCTTCTAGTTTTTAGAAACAGACTATAGGTATAGGGTCCTAACTACTAATAAATATGGGATATACTAGAGGAGGAATTGGGAAGAATGGACAAGGTATTGCTGCTCCTATTATTCCTAAAAGTATGTCACCAAGAACATGTTGTGGATATGATGTTGCTACACCTAGTTTCAATGACACCAAAAGAGTGTTATTTGTTAGAAAAGCAACCTGTTATTGACGATGTTGAAAAGATTGATGAATTATTTGTCTTTGATGAGCCATAAATTAAGAATGTTGTTGCAGATGACATTATTACTAATGCGTAGTGTTATTTTGCTTCTAGAGGTGAACTGAAACTTGATCTTGCATTACCTGTTCTACTAGAACATAAATTTGTTCCATATCACCATCCTCATCATAAGAATAAGAGGAACTTTCCTAGGAACATTAATTATTGGAAATATGGAAACTATGCTTTTAGAAATTTGTAGAAAAGAATCGAAAGATAGAATGGTAGACCAATGCTGACTACTCGGATAGACTGTGTTTGGATTAATGAATGGTCATGGAATAATTTTAACATATGCTTGAGGACTTTATAAACATACATATCTTCAACTATATTATCGTAAAGTGGTCCTCTTCCTTGATTTTGATTGATTTGGAGTGGTCGACTGAGATTCAACTAGAGATAATGGTTGACTGTTATTCACTAGAGAAGATATTTGATTGAGAATCGATTGATATGTATTGTTGTTGATTTGACTTGAGTGTGGTCAACTATGACTCAATCAGTGATGACAATGGCCTGATTTTTTTACTGGATTATTTTTTGATTGAATTTCAACTGATATTGCTATTAATAGTTGTATTATCCCTCAATTGTGTTTAAATGGGGGAGACATTGAATTAAATTGAATATTATTAATATGTAAACCAAACTGATGTCTTCATGTCTACTCGACTGTGATTTGCCAAGACCAATTGAATTATGTTCGATTGAGTTGATCATTGTTTGTTGGGAAATTTGATTGAGTACTATTGTTAGTACCTATTTTATGGATGGAAAAAGACTTTATTCATAGACATCCTATGTTTCTTGCACTATATACTAGTCGATTGATTGACTATATTGTGTTGTCATGTTGTCTATTCGACTGATCAACAAGGATTATTTGAAAATTTGTGTGGAAAATGATTTGATGGATTAGATGATTGCTTTGAGTATTGATCAATGAAGATGATAGTATTTTAGACTTCTTATAGAAGGGGTACTATAGTAGGGTTGATCAAGTTTGTAGTTCAGATCAAATTAAGGGGGTAGGCTATGTAATTTGTTCTTTCCTCCAATCTAAGTTTACATTGGGTTGTTGGATATAATGGTTCTTATGTAACCTCACATTGTAAGAATGAAGGTTGTTGACAATTGAAGGGAGAAAACCACTGACTTAATTTTTCCCAATTTGGATTTCAAATCCACCTTTTATGGATAGTTCTAAAAGGTCTAGTTGTTATTAGTATAGGCCCCTTCCCAAACTTATTTACTAATGATCCTTCTTGGATCAGTCTATAATTGGATCATGGATATCATAACACATATTGAATCATAACTCATTATTATTAAGTGTTACAATAGTGTATTTAACACTACCATTCACCTCTCAAAGTCTTTGTTTTCTTCTGTTGTTTTTTTTCCTATCCCAACACAAAGTCATCCTATTGAAAGATTTAAGGGAATGTGTACTCATAAAGGTGTGTGATAGAATCCATCACTAAGAATTGTAGTATCAACCTCCCTAATACCTACATTGAATGTCAGAATTTGGTCACAATAACTATGACTATCCTATGATGAATCAACCTAACACATAACAAAACTTTCCCCACTCAAAATCACATAATAATGTTGATAGCTAGACTCAAGTTACAACAGGAGGATTAAGGGAAGTAATGAGCAGGAACAAAGGAAATGGACCGCTTAAGGCGCAAGAATATAAGGAATTCATGCTATATGATCCATACCAACCCCTAGTTGCATTGACATGGAATGTTGGGCCTTGATCCTCTAGTTCATGTGGGCAAGGAGGAACTTAAACACTACAACAAAAAACTTGTGATTAGCTTCATGTTTAGCTTGATTTTTTACTTCCACTCACAATTGTAATTTATTTTTATATTACCTTTCTATCTTTTAAACCACATGCTAAATCAATTTCCCTTTGTGTAAGTTCACTAGGATATTCTTCTCGATGACGATGCACTGTTCAATCAATTTATTCACCCCTTGCCATGATAAGGTACCATAGAATTCTATACATCGTTCTACCCATTCCTCCATCCAATCAAGATTGTTTGCAATGTATAAATGTACTACATCCCACACATGACCAACTATATGGAAAAATAACAATTAAAGAATTGTAAATTATCTATCATTAAATGCAATTAAGTTCACCTTACAATACTGATGGAATAATACAAATTACATGAGTAAGATATATATGAAATTGAAAAATTAATTGTATAATAAATAAAATCTACACCATCTAATTACCTTTCACTTTCCTTGTTCTACCTTTCCCCAACAGGACCTCCCCTTCAAATTTGTTGATGGAGTTGACATGCCAAATGCAAGGAAGATTGATATTTTTTGCTAAATTTGGAAGATACTGACTAATGTACACCATGGATTAATATACCATACAACCCTGCACAATAGAACCCTCAGGACATGCTCTTTTTCTAACAAAATCCTTCAATGAATTCAAATGCCTTTCCACCATCCACATTGATCTTGTGTGTACAGGTCCACACAATTCAATATCCTTAACTTGGTGTATGAGATAGTGTTCTTGTGCATTGAAAAATCCTGGAGTTAAATACTTTTGCATTTCACACATTAGACCAGGAATTTCTCTCTTCCAATACTGTAGCTAGGGTTTTCACCCTAGCTTGTGCGAATGAGCACCTACTAAGGAATATGGATTCCTTAGTAGCAGTTCAATGATTTATGAATTAAATAATGATAAACTGAAACAAAAAACTAATCTAAATACGTTCTTGAAGCTAAAACAGTAAAAGCAAATAACATGAAACAATACAATGAAAAGTAAATGATATAAAGCAAAAACGGTAAAGAAATAAATAATGATCTTTATTGATGTTACCTCCAATGAGGAGGTTGATGGAGTCCGTTGCGCTGGTCCGATGTCGGTGGCTTCGAGCTCCAAGCTGCTTCTTCTCCTTCTCCGGTGGTGGAAATGGGCCAAAAAGAGTTCTCAATGGTGAAAGTAGCTTGATGGTAAGCTAGGGTTTCGAGAATAATTTCGGCAGAGGCAGGATGCTTATGATAATGGATCTGGAATAATGGGTCTCCATCACTTATTTATAAAACCATGTGGTTTAGGTCAGCTTTTTAGGGTTTTAGCTGTTTAGGGTTTCAGCTAGTTAGGGTTTTTTCTTTTTCCCTCATTATTTTATATTTTTTTATTCCTTTTTGGATATTTTTGGAGGAAAAAAGGATTTTATAGCCTTTTGGAGGCATTTTAAGCTTTTCGGTGACCTTTTAGATGGTTTTATGGGTTTTTGATGGAGATATGGTAGGAAAGTGGACAAATGAGCCATGTAATGGGGTAGATGAGGTAGTTAACCATTTTTGGGTGTTAACAGATTGCCCCCTGATGTGTGAGGGCAGGAGCTCATCGTATGGCCGATGGACATCATGAGTCATATTTGGTTTTTTCTTGGGGTGTGGAGAAGAGAAGGAAGCAACTGAAGTCCGGGACACCGATCTCGAACCACCTGTAAGGACTGAAAAGTACATAACCTCAATAATGGATGAGGGATCATCTGATAATATGGACGAGGCGGGCATTCCCATGCTCGTATCAGAATATAACATAGCAATATAAATGGTCCTCAAATACTGGATGAGGAAAAAAAATCTCAATATATGGACGAGGTGGGCATTCCCATGCTCGTATCAAGATACATAAAAATCACTTGTGAGGCCCAAAATGAAGGACCTGTAGTAGATATTCACTGTGCATATCATGAGGGTCCAGAAGGGACACAAATCTGGAACATACTGCTGAGCTGACCATGTCTGAGCTGAAAAAACTGATACACTGGCATGATGACAGTGCTACTGAATGAGGTTCCAAAGGAACTGATGAGCTGCTGGATCATAGTGACAACGGTCATGATCGCAATGATGCGCTGATCTAGAACTGAACTGGGTACTCGAGGAAGAATGGATCTGATAGCTTCCGAATACAATCGCCAACGCAGCCCGGAAATCCACGGGAACGTATAACTGAGCGTTCTGAAGTGACTCACCAATGTGCTAGAGTCGGGGGAAATCCGGGGTCTTCGACAAATCATGGAGGTGACATAAATCCTGCGCGATTCTCAACGATGCGATCAGGGAGCTGATGTCGAGCATGTGAGAAACAATCATTCGGAGAGGCAATGATGTGTCCTCCCAAAATGATCCGTAGGCACTCACCATAGATGGTGATGGGTCCAAGGCGCAGGGACCTCTGGGTCTATCCTCTGGAATAGAGTTGTTGTCGTCGACAGAGGGAGACCTGCAACTAACAAGGCAATGATGTTTCCTTGATAGGAGAGCGAGGTAAAAAACCGAACTGTGATAGTATTGATGGCAAGAGTGGTAAACTGGGGGGAACAACTGGGCAAGTAGAGTGAGTGGACTCAAACTTCCTCTGTTCAGAGTATGATGGCGGGGATGATCGGGCAGCATATGAAACTGACTGGTGGTAAAGGGATCATATCGGTATAGCATCTGAGGGTGAATGGGCTGAGGGAGACTCAAGCTGTGGTAAAATGGTAGGAGACTGCAGAATACTCTGAACAAAGGCGACCTGATTGGGGGTGCTGCCGAGATGATCGATCATAGCGCCAAGAGGCGCAGGGGGAATGCTTCATGGGTTAGGGAACTTGAAGAAGTGTGGATATAAAATGGTACTGTCCGGTGGATTTTACGTGTCCAGGACAGTTCATGCTCGTGGTTGCTTTCAATTTTAAGGAGTTTGAAAGCAAATAAGAAGACTCTGAAATGATGGAATGTTACTGTCATGTGGATTTTTCGAGCCCATGACAGTTCATGCTCGTGGTTGCTTTCATATTTAAGGAGTCTGAAAGAAAATAAGAAGACTCTGTATTTGGAATGGTCAGGCAAGGAGGAAGTGTTCAATTAAGGAACATTTATGATGATAAGAACTGATGGTGGGGGGGAACACTGGTGGGCCTCCTTGCAGGGTGGATGAATGGTGGAAAAATGACGAAACCTTTGCAGTATGACAGGAATGAATGGATCATGTAAAAAGTGTGGATCAATCTGATGGCGGTCGATGTGGCGCGTACATTGGGGCAGCAAAGTGTCGGGACCCAATGTTGAAATTGTACCAAGTGAGAGTGAGAAATGATCTCAAGCATCATCACGAGCGCGGAAAAAATAATCCAGCGATATAAACAATGTGAAAAACGGAGAACGACCGAAGTGGCGCGTAAGCCGAGGTGACTAGTGGTGTCTAAAAAATGGGCAAAAAAAAAAAAATTGACGTAGAAAAAATAATGCTACGAGGTGACCATCGTGACGGTCTCGTCGTGCTGATTCCAAAACTGTAGCTAGAGATGAATGGGACGCAGTTTCTGACGAACGGGGGGTACATCAGGCCATGTGTCAATGTGGTGCGCTATAATGGCAGGGTCAAGAATGGGCATGTCATCCCAGGGATAATCTGGGGTAGTGAGAGCTTTGAGGATCTCCTGCTCAGTGCAAGATGCTCCTAAAGCGATTAGTTCCGGGGTGCCCCCGGGGGCAGCAAGATCGATTTGGATAACAGGTGAGATGTTGGCCATGTTACCCTCTTCGAAGGCGTCAGGAGCAGGAATAGGGTCCTTGAACCAATCGACCTTCGGGGGAAGGAAGTCTTTGGATTCCATTGCAAATTGAGGAGCAGTGCTAAAAGATGGTTCATCTGGGAGAAAGTATGAATGATGATGCATGTCATCCCAGGGATAATCTGGGGCGGTGAGAGCCTCAAGAATTTCTTCATCACTGTGGAATGTTCGGGTTGTCAGATCGGTTTTCGGGGGGGTGGTGATGGAAGAAAACATATAAATGGTCTTGAACTCTTTTGAAGAAGAAGATTCCGGGGGGTGGATCTCCACAATGGGGAGTTGGGTTGTCTCAAGATCCAGATCTGAGGGGAGGATCTCTTCAATGGTGAGGTCTGTCGTCTCCAAATCTAGATTGTTCATCTCAAAGAGAGCTATTCTATACTCGGGGAGATCGGGACAGTGATGGGAGTAATGCCCGTAAACATCACATAAGGCACATGAGTGGTTAGTGCGTAGGGATTTGTCACGAGGCATAGGGGTTGAATCTAGATGGACAACCGGGATAGTGGGGTCATCGTCGAGCATTTGCATGTATTCCTTTAATGCTGGTAAATGAGGACATAGGTGAGTCACATGGCCCAACTCATCGCAGAGCGCACATTTGGGAGGGGCACGGAACACAGGGGGGTTTTGGACTGTCTTAGGAGGTGGGACAGTAGTGTAAGGTTGGGGGCCTCTGCCCCCAGTGGGTTTGGTAAAAATAGGGGGTGGTTTCGCGGGGGTTGACGGGGTAGTGATACCGGGAGGTGGTTTCGCGGGGGTTGACGTGGTAGTGACACCGGGCGGTGGTCGACTAGTAGTGGCAATGGGTTGCACTGGTTGCAGGATGATATCTGGTGTCGGCGGATGAACTAGAGGCGAAAGATACCAAACGGGTAATCCTAAAGTTAAACCAGGGAGGCTAAGGGTAGCCATGACTGGGGCGCTAACCACTCCTGAGGGAGGGAAGAGGAAAGGTATGGTATGTATGGGTGTGGCACCAATGTGGCTAGGTACAAAAGGGGGTTGAGGCATCAATGGTGGTTGATTACCAGGGGTTCTCGTGTGGTGGGACAGAGTCAATAGGTCAGCCACTTCAGTAGTAGATAACGGTGGTGGGAGAGATGGAAAAGTGGAGGTCATCGGTGTGTCTGAGTAAACTTCGGGCCCCACAGAAGAAACCAAGGAGGTGGTGGCATCCGGAATAAGTTGTTCAACTATGGGGGGCATGGGCCCTATAGAAGAAACGGCTGTGTTGGGGGCACCCGAGATAGTTTGTTCAATCATGGGGAGAACATTTTCGGGTGTCCCGGCGGCCTTGGGATCGTAGTACATGAGTTGGTCAACTTTGACCACGCGTCCCTCGTGAGGGAACATCATGATGCGAAAAACGGTAGAAGCAACTGCCCGCATAGCATACATGTAGCTGCGGCCAAGTAAAAGGTTGTAGTCAAGCTGGGCATTGATAACCTCGATGTTTATCAGGACCGTTTTACCAGCCAGCTGGACGGGGACATTGGTTAATAGGCCTTGTGGTTGAGCTAAACGGCCATCGTAGGCTCGCAACGCAGTGGAGGACGGTTGGAGAGGGGGGGATCCCATTTTCTGCCAGATGGAGATGGGCATGACACATGTAGAGGCCCCTTCATCAATAATGCATCGATGGACGACAAAATTCTGAATGGAGACAGAAACTTGGAATGATAAATTGGAAGGCAGGCGGGGTTCGGATTGGTCCAAATTAAATGCCATCAACTGCGAATCATTTGGATCGATAGCTCCAATGGCTGAGAGTAAAGTCTTACGCTGCGAAGGACAGTTTTTTAAGACTTCTAACGCAGACATCGCTGCGGGGGATTGGGCTAAATCATCGACAATGTTGTAGTTAGACGCAGCCCGCGCATTGGGGTTGTTGTTGATACGACGAAGTGGGAAACGGGCTATTTTGGGAGCTCCATCTAGTGGAGGTGGAGGTATACGTAACGCCTGATCAGTGGGATGAGTGTTAGCGGGGCTATTGGCAGGAGGGGCTTCCGGGGTGGAGCCATATTCGTTCCGCCGAGTGTGGAGGTTGACCTCGTCGATGGACATCATCCACAGATGGTGGGTACCTGAGTCAAATATGGGTTGATCAGGAGCCGCGTAAGTGATTTGTTGGATGGGCGCATTAGCTGGAGGGGGAGCCAATGGTTCAGTGTTCACTAAGCCTTGGTTTGGTAAGGGGTTTTGTAGCACCAAAGGTGGCTGCTGAGGTTGTGGGGGATTGGGTGGTGCTTGAGGAGCCGCCTGTCCTTGGCGTAGTCTATCAGCAGCCAAAAGTTGTTGGACTCGCTCCATGTGGGGGAAAACATGTGTGGAGTGGCCATAGACCCCGCAAATAGAACAAGGATAGTTTGTTCGCAAATTCTGGCCCCTGCCGCGGTTTTGTTGGCCCTGGTTACGTTGGTTGTTCTGGTTTTGCGGCGGGTTTTCTTGTGCGTAAACCTGCCCTTGGGTAGTAGGTGGAGTCTGATCTTGCGCAGGTGCGGGAGCAGGCTGCGGTGGATAATATGGAGGTGGAGGCTGCATTGGCGCGGCTACTTGAGGGGGTTGTGGATAGTGCTGTGGAGCGGGTTGTGGGTTTGCCGCAGGGGCTGGCTGTGGCTGATAATAATGAGGTTGGGATTGCGGCGGTGCAAGAGCTGGTGCAGCCTGCTGGTAATAGTATGGCTGAGGTGCGGCCGGGGAGGGGTAAGCGGAAGTCATATTGCCGAAACACTGAGGTGGACATGAAGGTCCATGGGTATGGTGTTGATGGGGCATGTGAGCATACGAGTTGGTTGCTCCGGACTGTGATGTAGCCCGTGAAAGTTCAGGTCCAGGAGTAGGACGGGCTATGGAAAAGGGGTGAGGCTGCGAAGAGAGGCGACCAATGATGCCATCGGCAGCATGGGATGCCCCCAGCGCATCGTGATGTGGAGGATCGCCTCGAGGGGCGTCCAGTATGATGGTGTAAAGATAACCCGACTGGGCGTAAATGAGATCAAACTGCTGGGCCTTAAGGATAGCCTATTCTTCAGTCTGGGGTCGTTCGGCTGCCACATCCTTAGCAATGAGCGGAAGGAGGGACTTGAGGAACCAATCTAGGAAGATCCGGTCATCTAGCTTGATTTTGCATAGGCTACGGCGTCGCCGCCATTCATGGATGTGGTCGGTGATGTGGGTAGCCGTGTTCTGTCTGCATGATAGAAGGATCTCGATGCCTGCGTCATAGCGAACAGGTAACTGGAAGAACTAGAGGAAGGTCGAGGCCAGGGACGTAAAGGTGGTGTGGGTTCCGTGGGGTTGCTCGATATACCATTTGGCAGCCGAGCCAGTGAAAGTGCGCTGTAATAAACGGAGGTGAATGGAGTCGTCTACTATGGAATTGAAGGAACACCATAGATGGAAAGACATGATATGGTTCTGTGGGTCCTCACCTGCCTTACCCTCAAACTTAGGGATGTCAGAGGGGAGTTTGGTAGGCATGTGGGGCCACACAGGGTTGTGCCGGATGGGGTCGTTGGTTAACCTGGCTAGGTCAGGTAGGTTGAGGTTAGCCATGTATGGAAAACTGGATGGAGGGTGTGATACGGTAGTGGGTTGGGCCACGTTGGGTCCCATGCCCCCAGGTGGAGGGGTGATGTGAGGGATGTTACCCCCAAGTGGGGGAACTACGGTGGTAGGAGTTACTAATGGAGTAGGTATGGGTATTCCTGCCGTAGGAATAGGTACGGTGAGGGGAACGGTAGACAGGCCTCCTGTGGAGGGCATACCCATGATAGGTGTAGTAACTGGTATAGTGGCGGATGTACCACCGGTGGTCCCTATAATGAAGGGATTGGGATTCACGCCAACCATGGGGCTAGTGGGGGCGGTGTAAAGAGTGTTCTCGGAATCTGGTGACGGAGTCCTATGCCGCTGACGAGTGGAGTCGAGTGACAAGGCTCGAGATCTACGGTGATGACGGGTGGTGTCAAGTGAACCGTGCTATGGGGGCTCGCCTCTGAGGCATCGAGAATGTCTTGGAGAGTCAATGGTGACAAGTAGTTTTCAAATATGTGGGTTGTGGTGTAAAAAAAAAACAACTCAAAAATNGTTCCTCAAATGAGGTTATAGTGTTGGTTGAGTTAAGTAGATTTTAGGTCTCACTTTGAATTAGGGGATAGATTGTGTGCATGTGAGGTTATGAATCCAGAATAGTTACTCAATAACAATAATAATGTATGAAAAACTTTGAAAAACTTTTACCATGCGAATTTTTTCTGAAATAAATGATGCTAAAAATTTTCTAAACAATTCTGTAAACAAGGGACAGAAATGGTTGTAGGGCTGCAAGTGGAACAGGTGGCTGTGCAAGTGCTGGAAAAATGGAAGCAAAGTGGCTAGGTTTCGGCATGGAAACAAGGGCAAAAAACAGTTCGTGGACCGCGGGTATGGGGCGGACTCACGCAGTCGGACCGCGGGTTTGAAGGCAACAGTCGTGCGTAGATCGCGGGTTTAAAGGAAACAGGCGTGGTCTAGGTTGCGGGGTTCTGGCTGATAGCGGCGGTCGGAGCGCGACTGTGTAATGAACAGGCGCGGTTGGATCACGACTGTGGGCTGAAAAAACGCGGTCGGGGCGCAACTGGGAAAGTTCAAAAACGCGTCCAGGACGCAGGAAAATGGCTGATAGCGGTGGGCTGATCGCAGGTTAGGGCCTGAAATGCGTGGTCGGGCCGCGACTGCGGAAGAAAAAAGTGCGGTTTTCGGCGGCCGAAAACGACAGCCGAAAGTACAGTACGGAAAAATAAAATTAAAAAAGACAGTGGAGTCGCCAAAACTGTAGCT
>LPNX010520413.1:128987-198209 GCA_001517045.1 Pseudotsuga menziesii | reverse complement strand
TTTTATGGGTTTTTGATGGAGATATGGTAGGAAAGTGGACAAATGAGCCATGTAATGGGGTAGATGAGGTAGTTAACCATTTTTGGGTGTTAACAAATACCTAATATCTTCTTTATGGATTTCTTTATATGAAATCCACCTACAAATGATGCAAGAAAATAACAGTGATCAACAAGATTGAGGCATATATAATAAAGTTCCAATATGTTAAAAACAATATGTCAATAATCTATGCAACAAAGTGAACACACATTTTCATGCATATAAATTGTACTTACCTCATGTATTTACCAAGATCATATATAACTTGTTTTATGTTGTCGTCAAAGCTATCTGGGAGAGATAGAGGTAGAATGTATTGTAACAAAAAGCGAATGATCATTATTTATTTAATTTCCAAATAAGAGACAACAATTACTAAAAAGATGTACTAAATGGAAATTATATACGTAAATAATTACCTTAATGAATGTATGTCAGTCATGAGTTTTAACACCACCAGAATCACTTTTTTTTGTTAAGATATTTTGTATGTTCGATGAAAACCCAGTCGGAAACCTTATTTTCTGAATGACCTCTTTTATATCATTGCTTTTTTGCTCTATCAATAACCATGGAAGACTAATATTTCGGTACCCCTCTCCGACATTGGAATTAATTACACTTTGAAATGTGTGATTGGATTTTGCAATGTCACCACAAATTTTTCCAATTTTATCTTTGTCAGTCCTTCCATCTAAGATTCTCCATATCATTTATGTTACATTCTTCCTGATATGCATTGTATCGAACAAATGAGCTATTTGTAGGTTCTCGTAGTAAAGAAACCTAATAAATTGTACGGGATAAATCTTCATTGCTCGTGGAAGCTGATTCATTCCTTCAAGACATTCAATATTAAACATAAACAAAAACACATTAAAAATAATTTAGGACACCCATGGTAGATAAAATTCAATAAAAATATAAAATTCATAATATTACATATTTATGTGCTACATATACAATTTTCATACCATGCCGATGTCTATTATATTCCAACTTCCATAGGTGAGGTGTCATTCTTCGTGATTTCTTCCCATTCTCTTCTTTACCATTGAATTTTGTTTTCTCATCAGTTCGATACGTATGGTTCTTAGGGAGGAAGTTCCTATACTCATCAAACAACTCCTTTCCTAAAATTCTTGAACAGTGAGATTTTATCCTAGGACCACAGACTGGACATGCAATTTTTCCCTTTGTTTGAAGACCTTCAAGATATATGTATCAATGTTATATAAGCATCAAAATATTTTAAACTTAAATAAAAAATTCATGATATTTACCTTAAAAACATATTAATTTAAAGTGCAACATAAATTTACATACCACAAAAATGTGTTAACCTGGGAGCATCATGAATTGTCCATGCAAGTATTCCATGGAGCTAAAATTGTTTCTTTCCTATTGGTCTAGATATGTCATACATAATGATGCCAACCCATAACTTCAACAGCTCATCGATAAGAGGCTCAATATCTACATTCATATCTTTAACTTGGTACTTACCTAATTTATTGACCAATATACTATGCTATTCAGTTATGTTTCCCAATATATAAAAGGTGTTCTCATGCAACAATGAAACAAAGAAATGAAATAACATAATTACTTTCAAAAAAATACCTGGAATAATCATTGCCAACATTGTGTTCTCTCTCTTTATCGACATCTAAGGAGGAAGGTTACTATTTATGATGAAAACATGCCACAATGAGTAAGTAGAACGAAGCTCTCCAAATGTATTGAAACCATCAACTTCCAATGAAAGTCTAACATTACAAGGTTCATATTTTAAAATTGGCCATTTTATGCAAAACCATCTGCAAGCATGCAAAAAACACCATCTTCATTTCTATTATTTGTGTGGTAATCTATAAATTGTGCTATACTTTGGCACGTGAATAATCGTTGGAAACGTGGAATTATGGGAATATAATGAAGAACTTTGCGAGGCACCCTTTTTGTTACTTGATCAGTTTGATATCTACCAATTTCTCATTGTGGGCATTTGTTTTCTAATGCATATTGTCCATAATATATAATATGATCATTATTACATGCATCAATAGTTTGAAAGTCCATTCCAATTTATTTCATAATCAAGAATACCTCTCTACATGTGCATGGTAAATTATTTGATGGTGGTAATAAAAATTCACCCAACAGCTTGCAACATTGACAAAAAAAGAAATGTAAACAATATAAATCATAAATATTGCTTATCCCTAATTTATGAATTAATTAACACTAAAAATAGAGGAAATAATGAACTTTTTGTACCATGTTAAGATGCAATTAATACATTACATACCTTTAGATCTGTGTGAAACAAGTGTTTGATAAACCATTCAAAACTTTCAAGTTCACCAACAACAATATAGAAGATAGAAGATATTTTGTTGAGACTTCATAAAGAGGTTATTGGGACTTCTCGAGTAGAGGAACATAATGAATATCATGGAGGTTGTCCTCATCCAATGGAGCAAATGTGTCTTGGACCAATCTATTTATCTCATCTTCGTCATTTGTATCAATAACATCATCTTCGTCCATAGGATCATTAAGAACTTCATCTTCAATATTATGATATCCATGTTCCTCACCTTGTAAAGTAGTATTTCTACTATAATTATGTGACAAATAGCTCTCTGGTGGTCAACATTTAGGGGGCATTGTCTTTATAATTACAAACAATGTAATAACACTCATGTATAATATACAACACATAAATTTAAAATGATAAAACATTTTGTGAATACATGATCAGTACTATTACAAGAAGTACATTATCTAATGAATAGCATCTTACTAAGGGACGATATTCAAACCCCCCTTCAACATGCCCCTTCTCCTTACAATGTTTCTCAACACTTGTTCTTAAAATTCTTTTTGTTCGCAAACCCATACAATCATTGTAAGGGAAATAACACTTTCCATCACCCTTCGCCTCCAATGCTACCTTAACTCAACATACCTCTTATTATTTTTTTCCCAAGTATATTTGTTTGACATTATAATAGGATATAAGAAAAAAAAAACTCAGTCAATGTATAAGTAAATTAAATAGAGTGTGCGTGTGTGTGTGTGTGTGTGTGTATTAAAGGAGACAGAAAATTAAAGGACGTGACATGGAAAGTGACAAATCTAATTAGTAAATCTAAGTTGACTTTACTTCAACATGTTACATATCACGAAGAGTACCCCTTCTTTCCAAATTATTAAGGAATACATTAGTATGGGGGTCTGTTCTTACAACCAACCACTATATTTTTTATATTTAGTGATAAAATTTAAATCCCCCCAACGGTTATGTTCTCCCAAGTTAGGAAACGTGATTTCTCACAAGCACATGGGATCACAATGCTTAAACAATTTTTCACATAGGATATTACCACATGCTATTTAACCCCTCTATAAATAATAAACTAAACAAATAAAACATTTCAAAAACAATGATCTTGTTTCTTGAATGAGTTCATCTTCATCTCTTTTTAATCAGACAATGATTAAGAGACCAATTCCAATGACATTATATTTACTCATTGGAAAAATATTAGTTTACTAACCACAAACCTCAATGCAAAACTAAAATTTTACAAATATTTTGAAATTACCTAAAACACCCATTAATCTAAGATGAGCACATTATTTCTCATGTACATTCCCTAACAAAATTATAAACTCTATCATGATACATTCAAATCAATACCTCCTAATCATCCATATATTTCCATGTTGGTATTGGATGTGATGGTATTGCCAAGAAAATGAATAGTTGACTCACTTTATGTATGACCCTACACATTAAAGGAGACAAAGAATTTGAAAATACTAACCTGGAAACCAAATGAGATAAAAAATTCAATGTGTTAAACCAGTACTAGACTCTTGAAATCACAGATCACACAACGAGCAAAAAAATTGTTACAACTATAGCAAAAAAATTGATGAAATATGTCTTAAGAACATGTATTTATAGATCAATGATCGTGGTGGTTAAAACAAAAATGCATAATGGTCAAATTTAAACAATAAGAAAAAGTCAATGACCATTACTGTGATGACCGTTGATTTGCAATTGTTTAGAGTTTCGTCACTAGAGCGAAGAACGTGTGTCTTCATCGCAATAGAGGAGAACCATTGTCTCTATAGAGACAACCAATCATTTACATCACAATAGCAATGATGATAGGGCTCTAGAACAATTTATTTTCAAAATATTTATCAATTTATCCACGAAAATTACCATTTTAACTTATTCGTGGCAATATTTCATGGAACTTTTGAGCCATATGTACTAGTGTGCGAAATGAATAAGATGATGCGATGACTAATCTGATGCGAATGATAATGAATGGTTTCTAATATGATTGATGATGAATGATTTATGTTAAAACCATCGTTTGGATCTCTGGTTAACACTGTGACATAGAGAGAATAAGTGCGCAATTCCTCCTCTTTACTGCAGAAACGTGGTTCCTACAACCCTCCCTCAAGCATCTCGGTTGAGATTGCATCTGCTTCATAGGTGTTGCTGGGTAGGGTAAAACCTATATGGGCCGATGTTTAGGGAGTCACATCGAAGAGGGGTGTCAATAGAGTGTGAACCCCTATCGAAAAAGTCGTGTCAAAAAATGGTTCTGTTTCAAGGACCATAGTGCAAGGAAGAGGAGGATATGTTGTGGCATCCGACGAAACCAGAAATTTAGGACTGGTTCGATCAAAAGGCTTAAGAATTCTCAGTAGAAGAAAACCTGAATTCCAGACTAACAACAAAAGAGTGGTTGGCATGGAATATCTATTCTAATATCCATGGATATTTCTTTGCTGAGTTTCTGATTATCTTCTACGAGTGGTTAGTGCAGCCAACCTACAAGAAAAGAAACTTCCAAGGAGGAAAACGTACATGCTGGACCCCTGAGATGATCCAACGAATAAAAGAGGTAGACAACAGGGTGTCAAGGGCTATCAAAGTGTGGCTCAACAACATTTTGGAAGGATACATCATTGAGTTTGCTGTTGACATTGTCAAATCGTATAATGATGCGGAAAGAGAATTATTCTAAAGACCAAGAGGTAGGTTTCTATTGTATTTTCAATTATGTATTAAGATTCTCATTTGTGAAAAAGGTATATTGAAAATGAACTTTGACAAATAAAGCCCTAGTGTGCAGAGGTTATGGGTACTGCGGAGACGTGAGTTGGATGGAATGATAATGGGTATATGGATGGGATTTATGACAAGAATGTGAGGGAAGTTGAGGAAGAGTGTGGTATTCTGCAAAGTGGGGTAAGGTTTCGGTAAGAGAAGAGGCAGAGGAATCAGGAGAGTCCTAGTGCGACCAAAACAAGAAACTATGAGAAAATATCACAAGGAACTAAGTGAACCTATAATGATGAATGGGACGACTAGGCTACACTAGAGTCTGAGAAAGGACCAACCCAAATAAAAAATGTACCTACACCTCCCTGCACGCACCACATTCAGGAAGAAACACCAGATCATCACAAGAATTTCCGATGTGTCATCACCAAAGTAACAGTAGCAGATGAACGAGCACAGGGAGAAGGCCCAGGATGGTGGGTGATGATGTAAAATTACCTTTGTTCCATGGGAACGAGACTGAATATATCGAGCAATATTGGTTTCTCTGCGAAGCCGTATGGATTGTGAAGAAAGTCCAAGATGAAGACACTAAAAAGGGACAACTTGCGACAACTTTCCATGGTCATGCATTAGATTGGTATATGAAGTTCATGCAAGTTCCAACAGGGAATCCACATAACAATCTAGCACATATCAGGATTGGGATGATTGAGGAATTCTGGAAACCCAAATATGAGTCACAGTACATCACAGAATTGAAGGAAATCAAGCAATATCTCAATGAGTCGGTCTAGGATTTTGATCAGCGATTCAAGACACTAATGGAGAAAGTCATCTTCGGGATGAGCAACGTATGACACAAACAATGGTTCATCACAGCATTAGTGACACATATTTGAATGCCATTAATGCAACAAAATATTGCAACATAGACTGACGCTTTGGATATTGCGATGAAGTTGGAGGCTTCACCAATAGGAGAAACTAGACTTGGAATGAATCAGATCCAATTGCAATTGGTGAATTTGACGATTCATTTTCAAGATATCATGAAGGTAAAAGACATTCATGAAGAAGTATGGTGTACCCAATGTCACACTATTCTGGGATTACTTACATTTAGGAACTTCAAATACATTAAGTCAAGGAAGCCTACCATGGTGTTGAATATGTCAAAATCAAGGACATCGACACGATGAATGTGTATATCTCCAAAAGGTAGTATCGAAACATGCAAACTTGTTCTGTAATTTTTGTCTTTATGTTGGTCATGAAGAGAAGGATTGTCAAGAATATGACATGCTCCAATAAAGGACAATGGATACGTGCTACATGAAGGGAGAAGAACACAGATCAACATATAGGTCGCGACCACAACAACCACCACAGTTTGCGCAACCGCAAACCCAGTTTGCTACACCGCAACCTTAGTTTAACCAGATGCAATACGCTCCACAATAGTTGCAGTATAATCAAGAGAAATATACTCAACTACATCCGAATTAGCCATAGCAACAACGGTTTAACCAATTATAGTACCAACAATAAGGTGGATTCCATGGAGAATTTTGCAGAGGTCAAAATGGAGGCTTTGGTCAAGGAGGAGGTATGGGATGAGGTTGTGAACCTGTACAATGTTATAATTTCATTGTATTGGTCCACTATCAGCATGAATTCCCAAAAATTCAGTCGTAGTGTACTTATTGTACTGCCACAGATCATACAGTTGAAGATTTTCTACACCTAATTGCGAAGTGGCAAGAAAAGAATGTTCCACCACCATAAAGCAAGAATCAAAATGTGAACCAGAATGCGAACCATCCTCAGAATTAGCATCAAGGGTCAATTGTGGAGAAAATATCGATGAAACCCAAGACACAACCTATAGATGTTGCGATCATAACTCGAGGAGGTGCACCAACAAGAGACGATAGTCCAATTCCGCAGATACGATTAGAAGGTCGTAAGAAGTTTAAATTTTATGTCGACATAAATAAGGAAAAATTATTTGACACTCACGATGTCCTGAGCAAAAACATGGGTAAGATTCCTATCTATGAAATTCCACCTACTTTTGATATAATAGATAGGCCAGGATCATCTCGGAGGATTGGAACACTAAAAAATTTCTTGGAAAGTTGTCTGTCAATAGTGAAAGATCCAGATGGATTACCTGAAATCGCAAGGTTGGTGAGCCACCCAAATAAGGGAGGACAGGAACACAACATAAATTTGTTGCATAAGAAGAAAACGATAAGAGAAATGAGAATAATGCTCATATTCGAGATTACGATGTTTATTCCATCATATTGGATTTAGGATTCGATGTCAACATATTGACGAAGCATACATGGGAGCGAATGGGGAAAACAAGTTAGTATGGTCCCTTGTACAATTGTGCTTAGCAAACCAAGCTAGGGTATCGCCAATTGGGAGGGCGCCTCACTTACTTGTTGAATGAAAATCTTGTAGTAATAAATTTTAAGGAAGGTAATGAATTTTGAAAACCATGGCATGTGTGTTATCGCACCTTTGGATCCTAAGGAAGGGCGACAATATGTGGAACCAGTAAAGGATGAAGATGTGGTGGGATGGGATCATGATTACAACATCTTTGAAGACTACATTCATCCCACCGCAGAAAAAGAGCTAGGATTGCGAATCTCTAGCTCTGCTTCATTAGATTCTGACGATGCATTAAAAAAATGGAAGAATCAACTACATGAAGTCTTGATTCGAAAATGTGGATGGATCACTCAATAATTGCACTGGGCCACAATGAAAACTATTGAGATACTGACCTATGAGGGATTACCTAATTTGGATGAGTTTCTCACTAACTTCGAAGGTAAAGTATCGGATCCACAATGATTATTAGAACTAGATAATGCACTAAAGGCCACTCCAGCGAGATGGTGGGAGACACATAAAGATTCAATGAACAACTGGCACCACTGTCATAGACTCATGGAGGTACGATTCGGTGAAGTAGAATAGTATCCAAGCATGAAGTATGATGGGAGACATCACCTGAATGATCATTTGGTCACATGTCAAAATGCATGGGTATCAAAGGCTAAGGACGAATGGGTACATTCCTTTGTTAACACATTGGATGAAATACCAAGGAGATGGTAGATTTTTGCAGAGTTGCACAAAGAGATCCGAACCAGGGAAGACTTAACAATTGGTTTTGATCATACTTTTAGTTTCACTAGTGTGAATCCAGTGATACACAACACACTGCAAAATATCCGCAACATCATATTGGAATTCATTCCAATACCGTATCTGATGGAGTCAAATGAAGAATCTTCCACACAGTTGATGATAGAATGTTTTAATGTAATAGGAGAACTAGATGATGTGGATGATCCCCGCAACCTCAACATTGCGTATTCAAAAGGAATTCGGGATGTCGTAGCCACAACGAAACCAATGGATGAGGTTCAACAACCACTCAGGACACAGAAGGTCAACATTGGGATGACAGACAATCTCGAGTTCGCTAATGTAGGAGATTATTGGGATGAGGAAATTATGGCAAAGATTACCAACCTATTGCATGAATTCCAGGATTTGTTTACAACTAAGTTTGCGAATATGAAAGGAATTTCAGGGGACTTAGAAGAGATGAGAATCCCTCTAAAACCAATTATGAATCCCATGAAACAACGACCATATCGATTAAACCAACGATACAAGGAGTGAGTAAAGGATGAGGTCGATAGGATGCTTGATGCTGGCATCATTGAACCAATGAAGGAATTAGAGTGGACCAATCCAATGGTATTTCAAGATAAGAAAACATGAGAGGTAAGGATTTGTGTCGACCTCCGTAAGCTAAATGATGCGTGTCTCCATGATCCATTTCCTACACCATTTACGGATGAGGTATTGGAAGGTGCTGGAGGACAAGAAGTATATTCGTTTATGGATGGATTTTCTGGTTATCACCAGATCAAGATTGTCAAAGAAGATCGGGAAAAAGCTACTTTTGTCACATAGTGTGGTTGCTTTTAGTACATCATGATGTCGTTTGCTCTAAAAAATGCACCTAGGGCATTTTCACGAATAGTTGTCACTGCATTCAAGGACTTTATTTAGAAATTATTGGCAGTTTACATGGATGACTTGACCGTCTTTGGGCTGCCCAAATACGACATTGCAGATCTTTGACTAATGCTGGAGAGATGTCGACAACACCAAATCACATTAAATCTAAGAAAGTGTATATTTTGTACCCCATTTGAAGTTTTGTTGGGACACATTTTCTGCAAGGAAGGCATGTTAGTTGATCCCGCAAAGATCATGATCATCACTGATCTTCCATCACCAACAAATGTCAAACAATTAAGGACAACATTGGGTCATACTATTTATTATCACACGTTTATAAGAGGGTATGCAACCATTACCGCACCAATGGAGAAACTATTGAAGAAATATGTGAAGTATGAATGTAAAAACGAATGTCAAAAGAGTCTCGACATTCTCAAGCAGGAGATGGCTCAATCACCCATATTAGTCTTTTTGGACTGTATGAAGGAGTTCCATGTCCATGTCGATGCATCATCAGTCGCACTAGGGGTCGTTTTGTCATAGCGAGGGGAAGGAGTGATTGGTCACCCAATCACATTTGCAAATAGGAAGTTGTCTTCTATAGAACGAAATTACACGACAACAAAAAGAGAAGGCTTGGCGATGGTATATGCACTTCATAAATTTATCCATTATCTAATGGGAGGAAACTTTAAAATGTTTATTGATCACTCCTCATTGAAATACCTGGTCAACAAGCCTGTGTTGGGGGGGAATATCTGCCGATGGTTGCTACTCTTCCAAGAATTCAACTTTGAGATAATTGTGAAGCTGGGCCACTTGAATGCCAGACCTGTTCATTTGTCAAGGATTGAGACATGATAAGAACCAAACAACATTGAAGATGGCTTACCCGATGTGCAAATGTTTAATATCACCATGGTTGATGATCATTATGAACAAATCATCCGGTTCTTATTGACATGGAAAGCACCGAATGATTTTACCACTAGACAGAAGAAGCAATTGGTCGTTCAAGCTGCTGATTTTCATCTCATTGCTAGAAAACTCTACAAGATGGGATCAGATGAGATTCTACACCGATATGTTCTACCACAAGAATAGGGGAGGATATTGGTCGAAGTGCATGACAAAGTTGCAGGAGGACACTATGGAGGTCACGTAATTTCTAGGAAGATACTTCGAGCCGGCCTTTGGTGTCCGACTATGCACAATGATGATGCGAATTATGCAAAAATCTATGAAATTTGTCAATCAATAGGGAAGCCATCATGATGGGATGAGATGTCATTGGCACCTCAAGTAACGCTGCAACCATTTGATAAATGGACAGTTGATTTTGTGGGACCATCAATCCACCAGGTAAAAGGATGGGTACATGGTATATCATCACATTGATAGATTATTTAACTAGATGGGTGGAAGCAACACCAGTGATAGATTTTACTGCTTCAACAACAACAAGGTTCCTATTCGACAATGTTGTTACTCGGTTTGATTTTCCAAAGGCATTGATGAGAAATCAGGGGAGTCACTTCATAAATAGCACCATTAGCGTAATGATAGAGGAGTTTAAGATTAAACACAATAAGAGCACTGCCTATCATCTGAAAGCTAGTGGAATGGTGGAGGAATTCAATAAGGTATTGGAGCATGCTCTCACCAAGGTCTACAATGCAAGCCGCGATGACTGGGACTTGAATATTCCTGCGATCTTACGGGCCTATCGAAACACTTGTAAATGTTTGATATTGCATACACCATTCAAGCTAGTATATGTCCAAGAAGCGGTGATGCCAATGGAATATATTGTTCCCAACCTTCGCATTGCAACGACGATAGGTATGGATCACGGAGATGTGTTACAGAGGAGGTTAGTGCAAAGGAAGCAGGATGGAGCGAAAAGAAAGATGTATAAGTCACAATAGGAAAGCAGTTTGGCGAGGTATGCAGGGGCATGATATAGTCAAATCGAGCAATTAAACCAGATGGGAAAAAACAGAATGGGACAGGATGTGCATTTATGGGGAATCAGACCATTAGATCGAAAGGATCAGCGACGGATTCGGTCGATCATTGGAATATTTGGTCATGATGATTAACAATATTTCGCATAGGTGCTTTTAAGTTATAAGAATATACTGGGGCCAATTTGGATGCACCATTGTGATTGTTGAGTTGAGCAGAGTGCAGAGAGTTAGATGGGAATAGTTGTGATTAAGGGCATCAAAGAGTTGCAGCAATGACACAAGTTATTTCAAGTGGCAGTGTTCACAACTCCCCACCATCCATGATGCTAATTATGGAGATGAACAATTTCCAGCAAGAAATGCCAATAATTGTTTGAAAGAAGGGGGGCGCACAATGCCCCAAGTCACCCTCACAAAAGAAGAGAACCATAAGAAGTTCTACCACGACTGAGGTCAAAGTAGAAGATCAGGTTGGACCATCGACAACTAGAGGAGAGGATTCCACAGCTCGAAAGGGTGTCACTATCGAAGACATCTCTAGGTTTTTCTCACCCCAAAAGGCAGATGTGCCACATGTCAAACTATCCAAGAACCAGAGGTACCTTGTGAAGATGAAAACGACACCAAAGGGGGTACACCTCACACTGAACATTTCTCCCTTCTTGAAGAATATGACCTATAGTGATCACAACCTATTGGCCTACGAAGAATGCACAGTTGAGCCTTATAAGTCATAAGCACAAGGAGATGGAGGACCAGTTACCCGAACACTGCAACAATGGGACATGGGGTTGCAGCGGTTGGGGCTGTTAGGACTCATGCATATGCCAACTTTTGGTCACCCGACAGAAGATAATTCCTATGTGAAGAAGCTATTGGCTTGTTTCCATGGAGGTTATTTGTGGCTTGACACCAAAATACCAGTCACCATTGAGTTAATTTCACAAATGATTGGGTTTCCTATCAAGGGGAATGACCCATCGCAGTACTTTCGTGACAAGGACAAGGAAAAGTAAATGGAAGCCAAATTGAAGAAGAAATATGATGTTGTCTGAGACAAGAGGGCTTATGTCATTAGCACAATCAATGACAGAGCTATTCAAGTTGCACTAAGATATTGGCTGTGAAAATTGTTACACCATATCCAGGTGTAATGACCTAGCATGTATCCGGGTTAAGGAGGAAGATATTCCATCTTAAGAATAATAATGTATAAATATATAATAATTAATGGATGCTCTATTACAATGGATATGGCCGCCTTAAATATGGCTTGGCCATCAATGTTGAACAAAAATGTCTCTTCATAACTAAATTTAATAATTAATTACTATTTTATTGTTGTAACAAAAATGGTAAGGAAAAACCACCCCAATGAATTCTCTTCTAGAGTCATTGCGTGTGGGGAGGCATTTCAAATGAAGTGGTCACTCTTTTTGTTAAATCAGCTGACAGAGGATGCCATGCTCATCTAGGAGGGTAAGCAAACTTTTACCTACACTTGGTTGCTGATTCTAATTGCGCTAGTTGGAGGGATGGAGCCCAAATATTATTAGGGCATGGAAGTCAACGTCACCCAGGAATGCAAGGGCGCAAGGTACCAGAAATTGCATTATATCAATGAGAAGGAGTGTTTGATTGATTGCATTATTAAGTTCTATTTATACTGGGATGCGTTGCGTGATGCATCAGGGAATGTTTAGCGCATGAATGAGGAAGTAACAATAAAATACCAGAGGATTGTATGGTTTGTGATGGGACCGCATGCCATCCTCATTCAAGCACACATGGATATTGAAAAGCAATGGCTCACTACCCTATACAAGTTGACAAATGAAGAGGTGGACTCCATCATTGATGAGTGGTTTGCCGAGTGGAAATTCCCAGTTAGTGTTGAGGATCTGTCGGACATTGAGGAGGGTCCCCCACTCGACGCACCGATAGAGCAAGCACAAACGCAGGAAAGAGATAAGGAATCACATGAGGAGTCTTCCAAGAATCCAATGGGTTTAGATGCCTAAAGACAATTTGAGGAGGGAAGAATGAAAAAGAAGATATGAGCAGGGTGAAGGGAGCAGCGCCCCAATGATGGATGATGATAAGGTGAGTCAAATTTTTGTTACGATCAACAAAACGATCACTGAGAGCGAAGAACAGATGAAGGAACACTACACTGGGTTCTTTCAACAGGTAAATAATTGTTGACAACCTTGATGAATGCGGTATTAGAGAAGGTTCCACAAGCGTATGCCATACAAATAGTTGCAGAGATTAGTACCGGAAAGAGGGTAAACATCGTGCAGATTCCACCACATGCACTGAAGTTGGGCAGCAAGGACGTTGACACCGCCATGTAGCAATTCAACACTATAAGTTTGGATGCCAATGAGTTTCCTACACATGTACTTGCAAGATTGCAAAATACCACGAGCCAAGAGCTCATCGACCATGAAGCCATTGTTTGTGATCACCTTGATAAATCGTAGGAGAAAGTGGTAGCAGTAAATGAAGAAATCAAGCAAATGACGAAAGTGATGGAGGAAAATTTGAGGTCAAAGGAAAAAGCTTTGGAAAACAGAGTGCTCCTAGAGAAGGCTCTTACATTCGCATGTCAGGAAATCCCTGACATCACAGATGAAATGTTCATAGAGGAAATGATTTTGTGCCTTGGACAAATAATCACATATTTGAAGCAAGAAAATGAGGAACTACAAGCATGGGAAGTTCCAAGTATGCCAAAAGAACAACTTGATGCATGCAAAGGGAAGATTGAGGATGTTGCTGCATAGGTTGAAGACTATGAGAAAATGACCAAGACGTTGGCAGATGAAACCGCACAATTCTAGATGAGTGTGGTTCAAGATGAGAAACTACAGTATCTAGGCACACAGATCCATGAAAAAGAGGCACAACTAAAGACAATGCGAGCATCTTTGAAGACGATTCCATTGGTAGTGCAGTTGAGAAAAGATGCGAAGTTGAAGGAACTTCTACAGAGAGCCAACAAAGCAAGAGAGTAACATCAACACCGAATAACCCAACTGGATGAATTCCAGGACATTGATGAGCAAATTGGAAATGAAGGCTGTGAACACACTACATGATACTTATGAGGGGTGCAAGCAATTAACTAAGAAGATGATAGAGCACCTGACGACGCAGGATGCATATTACTGTGTAGACATTTATACACAGATGAAGGAAGCAGTTGATGAAGTGAAAAAGGAATATGGTGAATTTGAGGTCCGGATCAACACTTATACTATTTCCAGTTGATGTGGCTCGAGGACGAGCCACAAGAGTGTGTTGTGGGCCTGTTGGTATGAATTTTGATGCACATGGTGTGAAAGCGGAAAAATATGAAATAAGACTACGCAAGGAAAAGATGTCGACAAGGGTCGGCTTAGGGGCATTTTTGGTACTTTCAGTCCGAATTAGTTAGTAAGTTAGTTATATGTGGACCATTTTGTGAAGGATCAATCCTATATAAAGAATTAAAAATGTAGTAGAAGAAGATCCATCATCTAAGAGATCATCCTTTTTGGCATCTTTTGGATCCAGATCATTGTTTTGCGAACTGTTTTGTTGAGGCTTGGTCTGAGACTGTCGACCTGGAGATGTATTTTGGAACTATGTTTTGACTTGCCAAGTAATAAGACATGGGCAGATGATGTCAGAAATCTTGTGTATTTGGTCTATGATCTTATGTTTGCCTTTTTTATGGTTTAAATGATGCAATCCAAATAAATAAATGTTGTGATTTACTTATGTGATGGGTTACATTCATGAATAATTACTCATGAGATGTCTTTGCATAATGAATGAATCCATACTTTTTGATCTCTTTGTGGAATGAATAAGATGATGCGATGACTAATCTGATGCAAATCATAATGAATGGTTTCTAATATGACTGATGAAGAATGATTTATGTTAAAAACCTTGTCTGGATATCTAGTTAACACTACAATAGAGAGAGAATAAGTGCACAAGTCTTCCTCTTTACTGTGGACACGTGGTTCCTGTAGCCCTCCCTCAAGCATCTCGAGTGAGGCCGCATCCACTTCGCAAGTGTTTTTGGGTAGGTTAAAACCTATCCAGGATGATGTTTAGTTTCTCACATCAAAGAGGGTTGTCGACAGAGTGTGAACCCCTATCGATAGAGTTGTGTCAACAATCACTTTGAACTTAAGTACTTTTTCCTTGAATATATTCAACATGAAAACTTTGCACCTACAAACTAATAATGTAACAAACATACAAACTTGTGCCAACTTAATGTTAATGACTAGACTATCAAAATAAAACAAAATTTAATGCATAAAACATAATTAATCCTACTACAAAACCATAAGATGAAATTATGCTCAATAGAGTCTGAGAGACATCTACAAATGGCTTGAAAAAGTTAGGGCTTCAAGTTTAAAAAAGTAGAAAACACTAGGTGCATACCTAGGTGATAACCTGGCTCCTACTAGGCATAACACTTCCTTGTGAGGTGTTAAGAACCCATAAGTTAGTATTTTTTCAATTATGATTTCTTATTAAAAATAACCATTATTGAAACTATAACTTACTAGTTGCTTTGTTGGGATTGGAGTCTTTTTATGGAATATACATCTCACTGGTATTCATAATGAAATTAGGATACCAAAAACCTTAGTAAATGTAGAAATGTTTTAAAAACCAACCACGGATTTCCCCCCCATAACACTATGTTTCCATCAAGATCTTCCAAAATGAATGCATTGTTGTTTAAAACTTTAGAAATCCAAAAAGGCCCAAACCATAAATGATCAAATTTTCCATGTTTAGGTATTTCCTCCTTGCGTGCATCCCATATCAAAACCATATCTCCAAGAGAAAAAGTATTTTCTTTAGTCCTCTTATCAATAATAGCCTTAACCATATCTCTATGTTTTTGAGTTTTTTCCAACAAAGAGTCTCTTACCTGCTCAATTTTTACCATTTGGTAGATCCTTTGCTGAATAAGATTTGTTTTTTCAACTTCATCCTGCAGACATTTTAAGACTGGAAATCCTAACTAAACATGAAATACTACATCAGTATCATATACAAGTTGAAAAGGAGAAGTACCAATTTCTCTTTTAGTACTTACCCTATCATCCCACAGTCATATTAAAATCTTGTATCCCATGTTCTCTTTTTTTTCAAACAACAAATTCTTTATGCTACTGATTAAGTTCTTATTTGTGGATTTTGTGAGGCCATTACCCTGAGGGTAATAAGGAATAAAATGCTTAAGAATTATGTTATATTTCTCACCTAAATGATAATGTCCCATTTTTGTAATTTTATTAAAATGCCCAATTTTCCAATTTTTTCACAATTTTGGCTCTTGACTAGTTTTGATGTCTAGACCTCCAAATTGACCCAAATGCTTCCAAATTTTATCTAAAGGTACATGAATGATAATATAAATTAAATATCATGCTCATGTATGTTTTATGACCTCCCAATTACTTCTACAAACTTGTTTAATTTTTTGTTCAAAGTAGGAGTCTTTACTAGCAAATTGGGGCTCTAATTCCCCCTGGGTAATTGCCGGAAATGGCTTCACAAATGATCCCAAAGTCACTTGAATTTATGAAACAAGCCTGGGTATGTGTAATATACCTTTTAAAATTCTCATATGCATCATGGTTCAGTTTATATAGACTGTTATGACTCTTTCCAAAACAACTCCCAAGTCACAATTTCGACCCTTGGGGAAAATGCACCAAATCTTCTCCCAATGCAATAAAAATGAGTAAAATAGATTCCAATGCCTAATTACTGAAAATGATACTTGAAATAAAAATCAATTACAGTCCATACATCATACATTTATCATATATACATTCCTCCATTCGAAATAATAAGCATTACCATGGAATATATCAAAATGGAGTGGAAATGGTCATTGTTTGCTCATTAAAAGTCATTTTGACATACTGCTTGTTAACCAAATAATTTGAAATAAATGGGACTAAAAAATATACCAGGGTCCCATTTCTTGCATTGCACTCCAATAATTAAGAGTGCTCTCCAACCCATACCATTTGGAAGAGAATTCCTGGATCCCATTTTCTTTTATGCATTCTTCCAAACATCATGAGTGCATAATATATATCATCAAAGTATATAACAACATAATAAGAATGTACATCAAGGAGTTGCCTCACCAAGAAATCATGAAAGTTCTTATACATCCCAATGAGTAGACTACCATTTTCCAAGTGCATACAAGCTTCAAGTGACCAATCAAATATTCTCCAATGACATAGGTGAGGATACCATGTCCCATTATGCTGCTCCAAATATATATAATGTGCATCAATATAATCATCCAAAATTTAGGAGTGTAGGATGTAGGAAAAATAACAAAATCACCCAAATGATTAGTAATTGAAAAATTGTCATAATGTGAAGTATCCATAGGGGTAGGATTATTCATCTCCCTAGAAAATGAAAAAATTTCCTCATGGGTTGGTTCCAAGGTGGTGGAATTATGCACTTCTTCAAAAATTGTGTAACCATTTTCAAGAGGCAACTCAAGTTCCTTTTCCACCATTACTAGTGATTGGATCTCATCAATATAATCCTCGATAACATCAAGAACCTACAAATTTTCATGTTTCTCATGATCCATCATGTCATGAGAATCCTCCAAGCAATCTACCTTATGAAAATCTGAAACATCAGAGGAAAAACAAGTGTCTTGCAACTTTTCAAGAATTTTCTCATTTTGAATTGTGAGCTTATCATTAACTTCATTATTCTTCAAGTAGGAATCATGTAACCATTCAATAAGCTCAATGACATTTTTTCTATCAAAAATCAAAGACATGAAACTACCTTTGATGTTGCACATTTCTCTTTGGATCTTCTCCATGTCTTCAAGGAAGGATGGATTCTCCACGGAAGTAGCTCTCCAACAATAATTTGATATCAATGCTTGAGTGTCATGGAGTAAGCTAAGGGCCTCTTGGATATTCTTTTCATTCATATTTAAGGACCCTTCAATAAAATTAGGCTTCTACAAATGAACCTCCTCATCTTCTTCCTTCTTGCTTGGACCAACTTCATTAAGCTCAAGTGGTGATGGGGAAGTTGATATTGTTTCTTCTTAAACTGCTACAAGGTCTTCATTTTCATGTTCAATGGAATTTTGGCTTGCATAAACATTTTGAAATATTATATCTATGTCACCAACATAGAGTTGTGAGCACCCATCAGTAGGTACTCCTTCATAGTTTAAGCATCCATCAATAAATGCTCTTTGTTTCATTTCCAAGGTAGCATGTGTCTCAAAATTATCTTCAGTATTTTTAATAAAAAAATTATTCATACTCATGTGATTTATTTTCAATAAAAATTATCTTCCCATTTTTGGAATTTTATTAAAATGCCCAATTTTCCAATTTTTTCACAAATTTGGCTCTTGACTAGTTTTGATGTCTAGACCTCCAAATTGACCCAAATGCTTCCAAATTTTCTATGAAGGTACATGAATGATAATATAAATTAAATATAATTCTCATGTATGTATTTTGATCTCCAAATTACTTCTTCAAACTTGTTTAATGTTATGTTCAAAGTAGGAGTATTTACTAGCAAATTCGGGCTCCAATTCCCCCTGGGTAATTGCCGGAAATGGCTTCACAAATGATCCCAAAGTCACTTGAATTTATGAAAAGAGGCTGGTTATGTGCAAAGTACCTTTTCAAAGTCTCATATGCATCATGGTTCATTTTATACAGACTGTTATGACTCTTTCCAAAACAACTCCCAAGTCACAATTTCGACCCTTGGGGAAAATGCACCAAATCTTCTCCCAATGCAATAAAAATGAGTAAAATGGATTCCAATGCTTAAGTACTGAACATGGGACTTGAAATAAACATTAATTAAAGTCCATAAATCATAAATTTATTATATATACATTCCTCCATTCGAAATAATAAGCATTACCATGGAATATATCAAAATGGAGTGGAAATGGTCATTGTTTGCTCATTAAAAGTCATTTTGACATACAACTCTTGTGAATTTCGACTTGTAAATTTATGAGAATGAAGAATAGAGAATATTTAACTTATTACAATTATAAATGTATAATTAAAGGCTCTCCCAATTCGAAATCATCAGCATTACAATGGTTCACAACAAGATAGTGGGGAAATGACACTATTTCTACATTGTTCAACATTTTTACATGAATTGTTTTTGGTATTTAGACCTGAGAGTATTATTAAAATGAAATACATAGAATATGCATCATCACATAATATAATTGGAATTATAATCTTCCCCAAAGAGATCAATAGCTCACCCAAAGCGCAATCCCTCCATTGGCATGGATATGGTGTGAAAACTGGAAATAGTTAAGAGAGAGTGCTGCAATAGAAGAATAAAAATGCTTTACTATAGCTTAAACCTGAAAATAAGACTCCATTAAATCTCCATGAAATACTTGAGTGGCCTTTCCAAACACCAACTAGGATGGGAATCTTTCACCCTCGAAATTGGCTTAAGCAAGAAAACTAGTCATCCACTAGCTCTCACAATTCATAGATGAGAAAAAGATCATTCTCATTGCTGATCCCTATATTTTATAAACATTATTAGTCTTATAAGGTTCCGAATCCATCCATAAAACAAATCCAATTCGAATTGGTGTGGCTGCTCATGCTATGCCATGTGGCCTCTCTCTTCACCTTCCCTCTTCTCCCAAATTTGAGTAGGACCCTCTTGGCCTTCTCCAAATACCAAATTCAACCTCTAAGATGCTCTATTCAGTCTTGAAATTTCAATATGTCATCCTTCATATCTGAATTGTGTCACAACTATCATAGAATCTCCATCATTGGTGTCATAGATGTCATAAATGTAAGGGGAATCTAGCCAAGTGTCCATGAAACTCCCATTTGGCTCTTCCTCTCCCATGTAAGTTACAATTCATCCAAAATTAGAACTATGAAGTATATGGATAATTATATTAACCTTAGAATCCATCCAAAAACATTAGGCTCTCCATATATTCGAATTTGCAAGAGAAAGATACCATTTAACATAGGAATTGTAGCTAGTGTGGGCCCCATAGTCTTCATGTGTCTTCATGCTCCATTGCCACTTCCATTTTCTCTTGTATTTATTCAATAAGATCAATTATTAAATATTTATCCCCTTCTAATGTATAAACATCATTTATTATCCCCCTTATTCCAAATCTCAAAGCTTCCAACCCCAACCTAGGAAAGTAGTGATTTTTCTCCTTGGCAATTATTTGACTTTTAGCATCCATTAGACAACTTTCATGAATATGGAAAATGTGATTTGGACATTGTGACCCAATGAAAAATTTGGGACATTACATAAATGAACCATATCAGCAGATTTAAAAGCAAACACATTGTTAGTCAATAGATTTCTAGGGAAACCAAAATGTGCAAAGATATATTCTTCTAACTAAATATGATTACCTGATCGGTTTCCTTTCTTATCGGAATATAATCTACCCATTTTGTAAAGAAATATATTGTTGTCAAATTATATTTTTGTTGTCCACTGGACGGTGGGTTGATTTCATCAACATAATCCAACCCCCATTGTTAAAAATGGGCATCAACAACGTTGTATTTAAGTGGCCGAGGTAGTAACTTCTTCCTTCCTACATATTTCCATTAGCCTACACAAGCTTGGACCATACAAAACACATCAACGAATAAAGTAGGCTACTAATATCTTGCACGCAAAATTTTAAAATTTGTTGCTTTCTAGTACTTATGTCCTCCACAGGCTCCTCTATGTAAATCAACAATCACCATATTATATTCGTCCTGGAGAATACATCTCAGCAATAATCCTACTGGAACCTTTCAGAATAAAACTTTATCAATTATATAGTACTTATGAGCTCTTAACTTCAAGGATTTTAATTTTTTTCTTGTCATAATCTGGTGGGCATTGTAGGTTTAGCAGAAAAAACATTATGTCCTTGTACCAAACTAATGTGGAATATTTATCCATGGTTTCCAAATTATCATCATTTTCTTGTATTACAAACATAGTAGATTGATTAAAAAAAGCATTCAAACTCAGAGCTTTATAGTTTGAATCAACAAGGAGTTTAGCTAGACCTTGACCTTTGACTAATTTGGTTGGTTTAATTTCAATATCATATTCTAAAAGTCTATCTATCAACTTACCATGCTTACCTTCATTATTTGGTTGAACAACAATTCCCCTCACTGCGCTGCTAGGAACATAAGCAATCACCCTTGAATGAAGAATATACATCCTAAAATATTTTAGAGCCTTAATTAAGGCATAAACCTATTTTTCAGTAATTTTATACCTTATCTTAGCATCCCTTAACACCTTATTGAAAAAGGCCACTGGCTACTCATGCCCATTTCATTTTTCTGTAACAACACAATAGTAAAGGCATCTTCAGTGGAGAAGGAAACTGTGAAGAATTCCTTAGAATAATCTGAGATAATAAGAATTGATGTTTCCATCAGAGATTGCTTGATTTATCAAAAGACTCATTGGCCTATTTGGTCCATCTAACTTCTTCATCCTCTTCCAACATGCCTGTATATTTTTTATAATTTCAGCAAAATTTGAAATGAACCTTCGAAGAAAATTAATCTTACCCAGAAAAGACTGAATCCCTTTCTTATTCCTTGGAAGCTCAATTTTCAGAATGGAAGCCACCTCGTCAGGATCAATATTGACTCCATGTTGTGATACTATATGCGCCAATAATATGCCTTCCTATATTGAAAAAATATATTTTTTAGGATTAAAAGAAAGACCAAACTTTTTGCATTTCAGAAAGGTTTGCTTTAGATGTTTGACATGCTCCTCATATGACTTGGAAAAAAATATGATATCATCCAAGTAGATAAGTATAAACTTATACTTCTCTCCTACAAAGGCTATATCCATTGCACACTGGAAGGTATCCCTTGCATTCATTAGTCCAAAAGGCATCCGGTTATACATAAATGTTTCCCAACGTTTTACGAAAGTAGTTTTTTCTTTATCCTCCTCGTGAACAACAACTTAGTTGTATCTATAAAACCCATCTATTATTGATATTCACTATGCACCCACTACCTTCTGTAAAATATGATCCATATTCGGTAAAGGGTAGTTATCTTTCAAGGATATTTTATTTAAATTATGGAAATCAATGCACAATCTAATCTCCCCATTCTTCTTCCTGACAGGTACAAGGTTTGTAACCCCTGAAAAATCCTTAAAGGGAGAATGATCTTAGCATCCAAAAGTTTCTTAAGTTCTTTCTCAATAACTGTAAACAACATGGGATTAACTTGCTTTAATTTATGCCTAATATATTTAGTATTAGGCCTTATGGGAATCTTATGTTCAACAATACTCACATCAAAAGTCTTCAAGCCCTCATTAGACCAAGTAGATACATCTACAAACTCCTTCATTAGCTCAGCATACCTTCTTCATTGTTCATCAGACAAAGCCTTGGACAATTTTACTAATTTTGGGTTTGATTTTGTACCAGTATTATAGTCAATAATATTATCATGTATAGGATGAACTAATGGATTCTGTAGAGTATCATGATTACTAAAGAGCCCATCTAAATGCACTAAACCTTCCTAAGCCACAAAAACATTCATTATGAAAGAGTCGTAGCAAAATATGGGAAAAACCACAAAATCATTCATTATTAAAGAGTCGTAGCAAAATAATGCTTTATGTATGTGCACTTATCTTGCAAACCTCCCCTAATCAACTCATTACAATATATACACACACAACCTATAGATAATCCATCAGCCTTGCGATTCTATTATAGTTGAACTTCGACATAACTAAAACAATACATTGACTTACAACCAAAAATTGCAAAACATGTAATCTCTCCAAAAATTGTCTAACCCCAAAAATCACATCTCGTTATATATTTATAGGCTAGTCATAGGCTTTCATACTGCACCCACTACCCAATCCTATTATTGTTAGTGGACAAAATAATGCTAACTACATAACTAACTTTGCAGTTGGACTTCGTCAAAACACCTAACTCCCTTAAATCTCAGTCGCTTCCTTGGAGCTATCCACTTCGCCACAACCCTATTCACACCAAAATCGCTTCTCCAAAAATGGTACCCAAAATTTCCAAAAATTTCCTAGGACCAACAAGGTTGGATTTGGATCCCCCATTTTTTCCTTTTATGGATCAATGAGATGGGGTTTTATCAATGTCTTAACCCCCTACTATTTCTAGCTCTAAATCTTTCAGTTTTATGAGGATTTCAAATATGTTGTTGCTTTTTGAGAGAATTCCTGGAGGAGCTGATATTGCAGGCCTGGACAATGTACGCTGAGGAATGGGTACTTGATGATGGAGATCCTTACGTGGAGGGTTTCGATGACGATGAGGAATTATATGAAACTCTTCCTCTTTAATTTTAGGTCCTTTTGTTGCTTGTTGTTCATCTTCCATATCTTTCATATCAGAACATCTCTTGGAAAAATGTTCATATACATGACATAGACTACATTTGAATGAGATATGCGCATGGTTCAGTTCTTGAATGTGGATATTGTCCTCGATATTGAGCTTTATGGACTCTAGCAGCCCTTTCTCCAAGTTAAATTCTACACAGTTCAAGCACAAGAGAGTTGACCCTATTTTGGCTCCATGTTGCCCAAAAAGCGACCCAACTCTTTGCCAATGCTCTTGAGTGAACTTCCCCCCCGAAATATGAAGTGGGGGATGGGGAAAATTTACCCATACTAGTGTAGTATTAATATTTAGTTCTAAGTTAAAATCTAAATACCATGGAGCTAAAAACATTCCTCCCGACCCCATAAAAAATGAGCTAGAGAAAAAGATAACAAATCTTTCATCTTTATTCAAGAAAAGAATGACAAAATAACCCCTACCAGCAACAAAGAGAGTTACTTGTCCCTATAGTTTTGGGGCACAATGTTTTGCAATCTAGATGTCCATAGCTTTTAGGCTTGGACAAATACCTGTAAATGTTTCAATGAGCACTCTCTCAGAGAGCGTGAGAGCTTTTTTGCATGGATCTTCAAGGGAGAGATCCAATGACAGAATTTCGTTGATCTTTTGTAGACATTTTTGGGGGGTGGGACTTTGGCCTAGGGTTTGTTTGGAGGACTCAATGAGTGCCTTAAAGAATCATATCTCATCCAATTCAACCATTTACAAGCTCGCAAAGGAATCCCTAAACATATGGTAGTAGTGAAGGGCTCACCCCTCCATGAAAATTTGACATCCCTCCACACAAACTCCATGTAGGCGAGAGCAACCTAAAGCGCCAATGACAAACCACCACCTGAAGGAATGAAGGGGAAGGGTATTGATTTAGGTTGTAGGAACCATAAAATAGTTTGAGAAGATGTAGACACTGACGACGACTAGGGTAGAAACCCTCGCTGCATTGATTTAGAGCTCAAGCTGAGCATTTGTTTTACCACTTCAATAATTTATGATAGATTCCCTTAAACTTTGGATAGGAATCTTTCCTACTAGATATTTTTGAAATGAATAGAATGCACAATTTCATAAAACAAGAATGCCTAAGAAGTTCACTTTTGGAAGAATTAATGTATCACTTACTTTTCTTAGCTTTTCAATATTCACTAGTATTGGGTTACACTAAATTCTCCTAGATATTTGTGAGTCAAAATAATATTTGAATCCCATGAGAATTTACCAAAATATGGAAATCTTGATAGGGCATAGTTCTATTAGTCTACAATTTCATCCACAATGTAGGGTGTTTAAGCTAGTTTGTCATACTCTTATAATTTTAGTCAAATGTTAAGCTATTATCAAAAGGGTAAGCATTCAATAAAAACTTTGTCATTACTATTAGTTGGAGTTTAGAGGTTGCATTGTAATCCAAACTTATCCCCTTGTTGATTTTTATAGTTTCCAGCTAAAATACTCAATGTAAAAGGACAACTTGTTAAAATGGATAATTTAACGTAAACAAATACCAAGGTAATGCCATTTCCATTATTAATTTCTAGCATACCATGGAGGCTATAAAGGACAACCTTGATTGTGATATGCTTGGCCATCTTGATAGTCCCAACTTTCGTCCCTTTATATTACCATATTCAACAATTATATGACTTGAAGGAGAAGGTCAATTGATGAAACTAGATTATTTTTCTTAGGCAAATACCAAGGAAATGACACTCGCATTATTCAAGTCATATATGTTGTTTCCCTCCATAGAGGAAAACTTCAATTGTCTCAAGGCTAGACCTTGAATAACTTCATTTTCGAATGAATGGGATTTAGTTCCCAATTCTAAAACTCTAAAGAACCTTCAACTGTATCTTTCATAGGACACACTTTTTTTTCTTTGTTAATGAGATTGGAATTGTATGAAGGTTCAACCTTGAATAAGGTTATTAATGAATGAATTGGATTTAGTTCCCAATCATGAAAATCTACACAAACCTTCAGCTCTATCTTTCATAGGACACAATGCTTTTTCCTTCTTAACAAGATTGGAATTTATTTTATCTTCCACCATTTGGATCATTTCAAGCAACCAACATTACACTATTCCTTTCTGTTCAAGCTTTTTGGAGCTTCATTAGTTTAAAATGAATCTAATGAAGCTCAAAATCCATATTATCTGTATTAGTAGGGACTTCTATAATTTGAAAAACCACGACCAATAAGCTATTTAGCATTTTCAATGTAAAGGCACTCATGGCATACATAGGGCTAAGAAGCTTCCAATATATATATACGGTAAAATCCTAAATTTAGTGGTTCCAAAAGCTAATAAATACTTCTGTTAGTGAAAAAAAATGACAAAGCATCATGATAGAATACCACCCTTTACATTATGTAACTACAAAATATACATCTATATCCATAAAAGAACATATGCTAACACAAAATGATTCTGGACCAAGCTTCTGGGTTTTTAAAATTTAATTTTGTAAAACTTCCTATATGATAGGATGAACTGCGTTGTTGGTCATCATGTCCAAATTATTTTTTTCCATTTCATTATGTTTGTTCGATATATAGGCGTGCTTATTCGTGTAAGCTTATAATTGTTGTTTCGTTCATCATTCTAAACTAGAAACCACGTTTTAACAATTGGTCACATCATATGTATTTAGGGTAGATAAAATATCGTGCAAGTATATTGGGGTAACAACCATTACAACAAGAGTCCATGGGATCAGAAAATACACTTGATCGTTTCTGATGAGTGTTATCCAGTTTGAAATCTAGGTTCGACTCTTGTGGGTCACATAGTCTTTCTCATGGTGTCAACTAGAATCGAGGAAGGAACAAGGTTTATAGTGGTGACAATAGGATTCATTCTCCCAATCAATTCAAAGCCTCATTACTCCTATTTTCAAAAGTGGTGATAAAAATGACCCCTCTAATTATTAGACTATTATGATTATCCTTCTCTTAGCTAAGTTATATGGTATTATCTTAGAAAAGAAGATCAATGAATGACTAGAAATAGAAGGTAAGAAGGCTAAAGGCCAAGCATGTTTTAGAAGGAATCATTCAACCACAGACCTCCTCATTTCACTTACGATCATTGTAGAGGAATGCCGTAATAAGAGGTCTGAACTATTTTGTTGCTTTGTGGCTTTTAGAAAAGATTTTGATACTTTGCCTAAAAATAACCGGTGGAATAGACTAGAGGAGCTTAAGGTTCCTTTTGAGTTGAGAGCCGCCGTGATAAGGTTATACAAAAATGTCATTGCCAAGTTTAAGAATAATGAGGGGTGGATAACATATATAAATTGTAATATTGGAGTTAAACAAGGTTTCCCTCTCTCCCCTACCCTTTTTGGAATTTACATTTATAAGCTAGAAAAGTGTTTAGAAGAGGCAGGTTGCGCCGATACAATCTTAGCTAGGATAGTTATCATTCTCCTACTTTATGCATATGATATTGTTCCTATGGAAATGTTTCCTTCTGATCTCGATAAGCAATTAAGAATTCTTAAAGATTATTTCTCTAACATGGGTATGACTGTTAACACCAACAAGACAAAAATCATGATTATAAAATCTAAGAAAGACACCTATGCAAATTTTATTACAAAAATAGAAATCTAGAGGAAGTGACTTCTTACAAGTATCTCAGAACTGATATTCGTCACAAGCTCAATTTGAACTATAGCATTGAGAAAATAATTAATGGAGGGTGGAAAGCTTATTTCAGTCTTGAAAATAACTATAAATCACCTAATTTGGTCATGTGGGATAAAAATAAGTTTCTCTTTGAAATTCTTGTCATCCCTGTTATCTTGTATGGTTGTGAAGTATTGGGGTTCAACATTTCTAGAGAATATTAGAGGAATATTGAACAAATCCATAAATGGTTTATAACTCCTAACCTCAAAATTAAAAGCAATGTGCCTTATCCTATTCTCTTCACAGAAGTGGGTCTTTCCCCCATCGAGATCATGGATATGACTAGGTACCTGATGTACACGCATAAGATAAATAACATGGGAAACAAGAGAATTCCTAAAACTGATTTAAACTTAAGTCAAACCCAACTACGCCTCAAGCGATGTTGGTGTAAAGATACCATGACTTGGTTAAACCATTGGGGCATTAATGAAAATGACATTTTGCAGAACATTGATAATGCCAAAAATATTATTACTTCTAAGTTAAAAGAGAAATTCTGGTGTGAGGAAAACTTAGCGGTTAAGAGAAAATTAAGATACTATAAGGAGGTCATTAATCCTAACTTGGAAGACCGGAAGTATCTCTCGGTAGTAACTAGCTCACAGAAGAAAATTAACATAGCCAACATTACAACAAACTCTCATGAATTCCATAGCGAAACAAAGCGTTGGTCTATTCCTAAAAGTCCATGAGTGGAAAGGGTTTGCCATCTGTGTGAGTATTTGAGCATTGAGGATGAAAATCACTTTCTCTTAAAGTGCCTTGCTTACACCCAAATTAGATTTGAGTTTCATAGTATTTGATTAAATACAAACCTTTATAACTTCCTAACTTGCCAAAACTATAGTGAGCTTAGAAAGCTTCTTGGTAAGCTTTTTGAGCAAAGAAACAAGATTTTAAAGTAAACCAAATATTATCCTTCGTAAGGTCTGATAGACCAAAGTTGGTTTCAGTGGACGTTAATCATCATCATCAAATTTAATTTAATTTATTATATATAATTAAAAATAGAAATATAATTAATTTTACTAATAATAAAATAATTAACTCAAAATTAACTTTTTTTTATAAAATTCCTTAATATAAATATATTCTATGGCACTAAGAAACGACGAATTTTATAAAAATGAATTTTATATGGTTAACTAAATAAACTTGAATGACATGTCCATCAAAAATTGAATATTATATATATACTTGTAGATTTACAATAATAAATAAAAATTAATTGTAATAAATATTTAAAGTTTAAACTAAGATATTTTTTTTTTCATTGTTGACTAATTCACAAAATCTAAACCCGCATTAATTTTTTTATGAATATATGCATCTTTGAATAAACTGTTGTAAAGAGAGAAATACACTCTGCCTATTGTTTTTTTTTATAAAGATCATGATCTAAATCACTATTCGTGCCAATCTCTAATTTTAGCAATCCTACAATTCTCGTTAAATCCATAAATACAGAGGTGGCCCTGATCTATGTTTGTCCTACTTGGAGTAATGTCAGGGTGGGTGATCCAAACAAAAAAAGGAGTGCCCTTGTTCTCAAATTGGATCTGGTTAAAGCCTTTGACCGAGTTAACTAGACCTCCCTGAGGCTCATTCTACTGAAAATTGGCATTCCTTTAATGTGAGTGAATTGGATAATGGGATGCATTAATTCATCAAACTTCTCTGATTTCATTAATGGCACTCCTTCTGGATTCTTTACTGCCTCTCGGGGTATTAGATAGGGCTTTCCCATTTCTCCTTTTCTCTTTCTACTAGTCATAGAAGGGCTTAGTCTACTGATCAAGAATGCTCGCATTAGAGGCTCGATAAAGGGTATTGAGACCACTTTCTCTCTGGCACTTACTCATCTGATCTTTGTGGATGATGTAATTCTCTTTGGGTTGGGGACCCTTGAAGAATGGAAGGCCTTTGGTGAGTTATTGGACTTAGTTTGTTCTGCCTCAGGAATGTGCATCAGTGTGGGGAAATCTTCTTTCCTGTTTAGGGAAATGGATGAGGAGGTACTTAATAGCATATCCAAGATTTTTCCCTACAAAATGGACGCCATTATGGTCGGATTCAAATATTTGGGTTACAACCTCAAACCTCTTGGATACAACACTAAGGAATGGAATTGGATTTTAAAGAATTTTGAGAAGAAAATAAGTCATTGGTGTTATAGACTGCTCTCGCTGAGTGGTAGAATTACTTTCATTAGAGCAGTCCTAACATGCATGCATGTGTACTCGTTTGCTCTTGCTCCTGTGCCCAAATCTATACTCAACAGACTCTGCCAGTTTATCTTTGATTTTCTTTGGGGTGGAAATTATGGAAATCGACGTATGCATCTGGCCAATTGGCAGACCCTCTCCAGGCCACTGGAGTATGAGGGTTGGGACATAAAACAACTTGATTGGTTCTGCACATCGTTGAGATTGAAATGGTTTTGGCTAGAACTAAATGGTAGTGGAATTTGGCATCAGATCATTAAGAAAATGTATCTTAAAGACCTCTTTGTTGAGGACTGGCTGAGGAACAAACTATTCTTGATCAGGGGTAGATCATACTTCTGGAATGGATTTATAAATACCCTCACTTGGATCACATGATGTTTAGGTTGGAAATTCAGGGATGGCCTAAGCATCAAGCTGGGTGTTGATCCAATCATTGGATTGGAATAGTTCCATATCCTTTCGGATGAACTTAGATATTATTTAAGTGATTATGGACTCTACACTCTGCAGGATATGCGAAATTTGGGTCTTGGTCTCATCAGATAGACATATTGGATATCGGATGGAGACCTAGAACTTCATGGAAGGTGGAAAGTAGAATGGGACTGTTACATTAGAGATCTTATGCAGGGGGTATTATATTGAATGAGGAAAAGGATATGCTATTATGGATGCACAATCCTAAGAATGGTGTGGTGACAACCAGTTTAGCATATGACCTGCTTGTATCATCTTTGTTTCCTTTGATCAATACAAGCACCATGTCAAGGATTTGGGGCTTCTCTATTCCCTTAAAGATTAAATGTTTTATCTAGCTTGCAATTGAAAATCAAATCTCCACATGCGATAACCTTAAAAGAAAAGGGTGCCATGGCCCAAATATATGTTGCTTATGCCTGGGAAATGAGGAGTCTGTCTGTCATCTTTTTTTGGACTGTCCATACACCCGTAAAATCTACAATTGGTTTAGTAAAATATTTGGACAGGTGTATCGGTGGTCTAACTATTCTCTCTTGCTTAATCTTGAAGACTGGTTTCATAGTGATGTGGTCAACTACCATCTTCCCTTATTCATTGTTTGGAGTATTTGGAATACTCGTAACATCACTATCTTTAAAGATAGGATTGCAACTTCCTCCTCTGCATGTCAACATGTTTTGTCTCTTTTGAATACTTATCCTGTCACTGTCAAAACTAAAAAAGTAAGACTGGTGGGGCATGAACCAGTTATTAAGTATCCATTCGGATTCTTTGATGGAGCCGCAATATCTTCAATCAGTGGATCTGTCATATTTCTATCCATCAGTCCTGAGCATTCTTTTAGTCTTAAGCTGGGATGTGGTCATAGTACTTACACCAAGGATGAACTTCTGGCATTATGGGTCTTGCTCTACTTTTCTAAAGCTATTGGTCTTCCTTCCCTCCATATATTTGGAGACTCGTATGTGGTGATCAATTGGTCCAAAAACAAAGCTTCCCTCACTACTTTAGACTTGGTTTACTCGTGTGACAATATTACTTTGTTGAAAAACTCTTTCCTGTCACTAGACTTTCAACATGTATATAGAGAGCACAACATGAGGGTAGATGTCCTATCCAAGGAGGCTCTCTCCTTGGCCTCAAGCCTCCTTTCCTACATGGAATGCTATGAAGAGGATTATATTAGGGGAGGTAAATTACAACTCTTTTAGAGCTTGTGTTGGAGATTAGTCTCCTTATTATTTCTTCAGCTATTTTGATGGATTAGTCTCATTTTATTGGCACTATATGATTTTGTTGGAAGTACAGCTCTACTTGACTTAGTCATCCCGAGAGAGCCTCCTGGGATAAGAGGTCCAGATTCATCTTGTGCTCTCTATTGTCATGTCTGATGTCTTCAGAAAAAAGTAGTCTTATTTAGTGCACCTACTTCTTGGTGACAATATTGTTTGAACCCAGTTTTTCTTATTGACTCATACTGTATCAGTTGCTGGGATGATTGTGGACTGTAGAGGTATTAGAATGGGTACTAATTTGTTTTTCCAGCTGGATATGTAACCATTTCCTTGGATTCTATATGAATATCAAGGATTAGATTTTTTCTTCTGAAAAAAAAAAGAGGTGACAACTTGCTTACTAACAAGAATTATATCACTCCTCTTAAGTAAGTACATATCATTTCAAAAAGAAAATTAAATACTATGTTAGATTTTTGGGAATCATATCATGTTTGGAATTCAGACACTCCTTAGAGGTGTTGTGACGTTTTACAAAAACAAATAGCAATGCCTGCACATTCCATATTTATGAATGGATTAATTAGCAAACCAATTCAATGTATTGTTTAAACATCAATAGAAGGTTAAATCAATGTTTTACAAGCAGAGTTCTGTCATGTTCTTCAAGATCCAGTGGCAATTTACATGGAGATAGTTTTTTTCAAGAGGTTTTTTTTAAGCGTTGCAGTATTAAGAATGCAGAAAAAATGTATTAGTAAGCATTGTTACATCGAAATCTCGTCATGTTGAGCCATGTGTTAACCCTATGCCCAATCCCTAAAGTTCTCTTTGCTAAACTGGGTTGATTTGAGGTTGTTCCTACCCTTTTTACCCTCTCTATATAGGCCGATGTTTTTCCCCTTCATGGTAGGTGCATTAGTGATTCTCTTTCTCCTAAGGAAAGGTGTGCCGACGCTCTTTCCATTCATGCTAGGTGCACCGATGGCGCTCTTTCCCTTCATGAAAAGTGCGCTGGTAGTGTTTTGAGGGAAAAAATGAAGCTTCGAGGCTCTTCTCGAATGTGGATGAGGTGGAGGCATATCCATATCATCTAGGTGAGGTGGCATTCAGTTCTTAGTCTATGGGGAAGATGCCTTAGACCCCTCCTCCTAATCCTCAACCTACTCTATCCCTTTAGCCTTATAAATTAAACCCTCTCTCCATGGTGAAGGGAGGAAGGACTATGGTACTCTTATGCTGGTGGAATTTCTAGATGATCCCTATCATACTTTGGGAAGCTTACTATCTTGATTTAGAGGCTTGGCTTGGATTGTTGGATGGAAGGTTGGAGCGTTAAGGCTAGGTTGTGACATTCCTTCATTGTGCAATTCTATGTATCTCCTTGATTACATTAATACAAATCTCTTTCCTTAAACAATGTTGTGTTGATGATGTTTAGATCTTTCTTCCTTAACTGTTAGCTTAGATCAATTCATGCTTGGATACACATGTACTGTTTTCTTGTTTCCACTTGCTTTACAGGGTTTTGCAACTGAAGATATGAAGGCTCTAGAGCTTGGATAAACAAAAAGAGAAGAGGATTCAGGTACTTCAGGTAAGTGATCTATCTATTAACTTGCATTTCTTTGTTATCTAAGAAAGTAGGTTGTATTGTGTACTTGATTTGTTCTAGATCCACTTGGACTAGGGAGATATGGCTTGAGTCCGCTTGAGTAGATTTATCCAATAACAAGCATGACTTGCTACTTAAGTTTTTATTACAAAGTTTGTATTATTTTTGCATTATCTCATTAACTTGCAAAGAAGAAGACCTTTTTGTCAGTGAAATGCGTCTTGTGGTTGCAGTGGAAATTCACTTATACATTATCACCCTCACTTATGTTGGTTAGGAGTAGGTAGTGTGTTGAATAAGCTCGCATTTCAAGCATTTATGTTATAGTTTTCATCTTTTTTTATGGTGTGTTTTATATTAGACAGTTAATAAGACTCCGTAGCCCAATGGAGGCTGTGGTACATAGTATTTTAGTTTGAAGCTTGATTTTCAACATTGTTTTCAGTATTCAGGATAATATTTTTAAAAAGTAGAATGTATATCAGAGGATAATGAAGATTATAGGGTTGCAACGTTACCCGAAAAGATAAAGGAACTAGTCTACAACTTCTTGATGCCTCACAGGAAGGAAATCATCCCAAGTTGGACCCAATGTTAGACCTAAGTCTGCACCTAGGATTGTTACCTTTAAGTCTTATATTTTCTAGGTTTAGGCCAATCCTATAATTGATTTGAGAACATTAATCCTAAGTAAAACTATATCCCTTGCTTATTTATCTGTGATACTTATGCTTTCCTTTGTAGTTCTATTTCAAATTTTGATTGCTAGTTAGTGAAATATGATAAGATGTCACAATATGCATAGAGTTTGCTATGTTCATTAACTTTTGCAGGTGTTTATTTTCTTGATCAAACGGTATTTACATTTTAGAAAGTGAAACTCAGCTGTAAGACAAAGTTTCCATTGGGAAAATCAATGCACAATGGAACGATGGAATGGTAGTGCTACAAAATTGAGCACCACAAAATTGTTAATTGCACCTAGTTAGCCTCCACCTTTCCCGGGGAATTTGATATATCATGCTTGTTGTTGAGTAATAATCCTTCAACATAAGCCTTCTTCTCCTACATCCCCATCTGAGGAATAACCAATAATAGGTCCTAAAAAATGTTCCACATGTTTATTCCATAGGTATTCTATTTTTTTCCATTATCGATGGACAAAATTTGCATCAAACATGTTGCACGTTTGATGAACAACCACAACCAAATGAGGAATATTCTCATGTAAATGGTTTGCAATAATGACATGTCGTATTAAAATGACATAAAATGTCTTAAGTCGTAGCTTAGTAACTGCTAGCTGTTAGTGGAAAATGAAACAGTTTAACAAAAGTTAAGGGTTTGTTTCAATAAAAGAAATCTGAACATGAAGGATGAAATCTTAAACACTTGTGTTAATTTTATTACTGACTTGACAACTTTAATTTTCAACTGAGTTAGAAAGAGGACTTGCATTTAGTTGCTACTAGATATACTGATGATTTACTTTTGTCCAGTAGGTGAGAAATCTTGTTTGAGATCGGGGCTTATTTAGCGTTATGCTAACTAAAATGGACTGCTGGTTCTTACAGTTTTAGCAGGTAAGCGTAAGATCATGTAGGTGTTTATTTTAAATTACATCGAGAAAAGTACTTTCCTAGCATGTTAAGATGCTAGTATAAGAAAATATTATTTAAGCTGCAAGTCTCCGAAGAGGTAAAGTAAATTTCTTTCGTTGTTCTAAATCTATGACAATATTTATAACTAAGGCCATAATGACCTTTCATCATAACATAATCAATGGTTTTAAAGGATTAAGTTCTTACCAAGGTTCCTTCAGTCGTATAATGATTATCTTTTACAAATTTATAGTACATGGTCATTTATAGAATTCCATAGTGAGCATAGAGCTCATGGTCTTGGTTCATGTTTACTTCGATTGATTAGGGATCTTGTAGCTATTTTTACTTCAATACTCAAGTGTACTTCTCTTTATGCATGAACATGTTCCTATGTCTTTCGATTGTAAAGTTTACAATGAGTGATTAGCTTCTTAAGAGAAACTCTCTAAAATAAAGTTAGTCTTCAGTCTTCTTGAAGACTCCCTCATTTAGCAGCATCAAGATTTTATGTGGAGAAGTTTAAGGCTTTTCCACTTTATAAAAAGTCATAACTAAATCATATGTATACCCTATTTTCTTTTACTAGTTCTAAAACAATACCAAATTTGTTCGATTTGTTTGCAAGTATGAATATCTTCTTGGAACAACTAGTAAACAAGTTTTGTTCATAGTATTCAATTTATGACCATGATACAATTATTATTTCAATGTTATAATACTATGTTGATTTATAATATAACAATATTAAGCTATAACAATTAACTTAACTTATATCCTAAGGTAGCATTATCTACCTAACAACTACTATATTGTAGTCAAAACGATGGCAAACAAACCTTATAGGTTTTTAATCCAATATTACACTAGTTTCCATGGCATAATATATTCGATGGCATGATTTTATTATTGGCAATCGGACATTAAAAGGTATTGGAAATGATAAGATTTAAAAATATTTGTGCAGCGCTGACATTAGAACTCGACCCACATTTGTTGAGATTTTTGGAAGGGCACGTGGACAGGGGCTCCTCCATACGTTGGTTGACTTATAATGCTATAACCCTACTCCTTTGCATTTTTGGTCCGAGGGTTTTCCTCCTTACTGGCCAAGTTGTGATATTTGCGGCCATGAGAGGACTGCAACCTCCTTGATCGTTGGGCATTTTAGTCTGCAATGCTATAATGTGAATCTTGGTATCATGGTTTATGGTTTGAGTTCTCGTGTAAGGGAAGGATACACTATGAAAGTGATTGATGGTTTCTTCAAGTGTATCGAAGCTTGTAATGGTCTTACTCTTGTAATTGCTCGTCCATCGCTTTTGCATTGTGAACTTGAGTCCGTCTCCTTACTGTCTCTGTCACAGAGTTGGCTTTAAGGGTTTCTTGCTTCTCGGTTCAGTGCTATTGAGCTGGTGTGGCCATTTCTTCTCGGCTTCGAATTTCAGTTCACAGGTAAAAATTTACCTTACTCATTGTTAAATTTTTCATATGCTTAGCTAAGACATCAGTATTTCATTACATTTTCATAACAAAAGCATATAAACAGGATCACTGAAAGATAGACAAGCACAACCATACAAAAGGAACACAAAGATTTATCCTGGGAAAACCCTAAAGGGAAAAACCTAGCAAAAGCTTCCTCAATATAGATTCCCCAGAAAGATAAAAGATAAAACCAGCAAGGAGATCGAAGCCTAATCCTCCTCCTTCTCCAACTACTTCTCTTCTCCACTAATGCGCTACACAAGTGAGAATGTGTGTACCAAATGAGGAGCACCACACCTCTATTTATATTCATCCTTTTACTTTAATTAACTCATTCGACATGTAGGCTTGAGTTAATCATGTAGTCTTGAGTTACACATGTAGTCTCAAGTAATCACACTGGGGTGCTAATGACCCACCTTTACAATTAGAGGGGACTACCTCATGACTCTTATTAGTTCTTTTGATTAGAAGCATCGGGGTACAAATATAATACAAGTGGTTCTCCTGGTAGGACCATCGGGGTCCACAAAAGATACATATAGAATATTCTTCGAAGTTACAATATTTCAACACTCATTTCCTCTTTACAATCAATTTAACATATTAGGGTTTTTACCATTTTAAGTAATAGAGTTTAAATGTTGTTTTAAAATTGTTTTGCAGGATCCTACTATCGGCTCCATGCTATGGGTGGAAAATCTAGCTTGTGTACCAGTTATTTTTGTGGGCTTCCATCTGGTAAGCCCCAGTCCCATTGAGGGTTCTCCCTGCATGCGGTTTGGGTTGTTGGAAGTGGTTCCTATGGGTGGATACATGGCTCAGTTCTCTGTTGGTTATGATTTTTAGTTTGCTAAAGTATATCCATATTTTAATTAAAACCCTCACGATACTTTGCTAGGTAAGACATGCTCTTGAAGCCATGATGTAAATGTGGTTTTGATATGATGTTTCAGCCTTACGGCTTAAGCAATGTAAATGCTTTTGTTTATGATTTAAAAAGAGCCCAGCTCTAAGCTCAGAGATGCTTAATGACCTCTGTCAAGTGTTACTTCAGTTTTTCTATTTTCATTGAACTTAGTAAAATGAAGATTGTGGAAATAGTCGAGTTGTAAAATAAGCGGGGTTTTAATCTTCCTGTCAGTAATGTATCTTGTTATAGTTTTAATATAAAATACTTTTGTGCATATTCAGTTTTAATTGCAGGCTTGGGTTTCGAACCTTCGACTCTACAGTCTATAAGCCTATCCTTGAATAAGGATTTTATATTTGCAAATGGTTAACTATTATTGGTTTATTTGTCCTTAATTTACATATGTAATGTCTTTATTAATACTCTGTATTATAATGAATTTTAAAGCACTGTTTATGAAATATTATTTAATTTCGGAACTCGAATTTTTAAGGGTTAAATTATTGTATAACCCTACAGTTTTATAATGTCCTTGTTTCTACTTACAACATTCTTAACTCTGTTTAGAAAAAATAGGATAATGGATGATGATATGACTTACAGTTATATGTTTGATGCTAGCTCTGTTTATTTAAGAATTCTTAAACAATTTTTACAGTTTTGTTTCTAGTTCTTAGTTAAGAAATACTTAGGGTTTTAGTGCAGCATACTTTAGAATTAGGATATTGTTATCTTTCAGTATTTTCTATAGTTTCAAAAGGACTGTAGAAGAATCCTTTGGTCTTAGATAAAGACACACAGTGTCTGAAATTTCAATGTTTATAAACTGTTTTACAAATTTCTTTTCACATGGTTTTAGATGCTAATCTACTTACTTTACTTATGTTAAACTATAATATCTATATTTTATCAGAATACTAATACTGGAATTACTTTTATAATAAGTTCTCTTTCATACCTATTTTTTTTATTTAGTTAGCTAAAGTAAACAAATACAGACAATACTTAGCACTGCTATTTAGTAAGTTTCATAAACAAATGAAGTAAAATCTAATTACTGTTCTCATTCAAATAAAAGAATCATTTCATTCACCTAAACAATCCAGCTGTAGTAGAGTACGACCCAATTCAGGTGTGGAAAAATACAGCTTTGGAATTTTAATTCTATCTATTTGACTTTTCACATTAACATTTCTATTTCTAATATAATCTATAATTTTACTGAATCCAACATTACTCAGTTATTATTCCTTCATAAACCCTAAAATACTAACATGCATGTAGTAGAAAAACTAAGAAATATTTAACTGAAGACAGTAAACAAATAAAATAGAACCTGTTGAGGACAATACAACAACAGCTTAAGGAGGCTGTTCCTCCCAACCAAACTCCTGGAGAGCACTCAGACAACACTTCCTCAAGACCCCTGAGCTTGTTTCTGGTCTTCTTGGCTGAGAATTGGGTGGAGAATGCAACTGTAAGACCTCTATCACATGACTGGTCCAATTACATCAGTAATCAAAATATGCTCTCAGCAGTATGAACTTCAACTTAGAAGCTGCAACTAGTTTAGTCTCAGCAATTAACCCCTCAAACACACTTCAGTAATCCCCTCCATTGAATTTCTCTTGAGTAAATTCATTCACCTTGAATGATCACCTCTCTAGAATGAGAAACCTCAACTCTCTTCAATGGGAAATTTTATAGAGATGCCTAGGTCTTATGGGTCAGTTTTCATTTAATGAGCCACCTGCTCTGATTCCACTTTCTTGGGGAATCATGACCACAAATATAGGGAATTTTCCACCTGCAATAGTTGGAAGTGGTTTGAGGATGCTGCCACTTGTCAGTTTGCTCTCCACCCAGTCTCCTCCACCAATTAACCAGTAAACACTCTTTTAACAACTTCCCTAAGTTGTTGTCTCATCATTTATTTATTTATAAATAAAATATTCTGAATTTACATTAAATATTCTTGACCCCACTGGGTCATCCATTAAAACTTATCATAAAATTTAACACAATGTTCCTCAAATATCATTAAATTGTTTTTTGCAAAATTGGGGCATGTGACATACACACCCCCTTAAATTATAACATCGTCCTCGATGTTATTTATTCCTCATCCTTAGAGTTCCCTTGAAATAGAATTGGATATGCATCCCACATATGACTTTCCAATTCCCAGGTGGCTTCCTCTAGACTAAGGTGATTCCATTGCACCTTCACTTGACCAATGGTGCGGTTCCGAAGTGAGATCTCCCTTCGCTCGAGGATACAATCCAGTTCCACCAGAAAATATCCTTCGGGTTCCACCTGCACATCATTCCAATTAATAACATGAGTAGCATCATGCACATATTTCTTTAATACAGAAATGTGAAAACATTGTGAACCCTTAAATTCGGTGGTAAAGCTAACTAATAGGCTACCTGTCCAATCCTGGATAGTATTTCAAAAGGACCACAATATCGAGGTGCTAGTTTGGCACAACTACCCAACCTCAGAGAACTCTTTTTGGGTCTCACCTTAATGAAAACATGTTCACCTACCTGAAACTCCTTTGGAGTTCGTTTAAGGTCTGCTTGACTTTTCTGTCGATCTTGTGCAATTTTCAGATTACCTTGTACCTGCTTTACAATTACTTCCATTTCTTTCAATAATTTAGGTCCTAATACTAACCTGTCCACTCGATTACTCCAAGATATAGGAGTGTTACATTTCCTTCCATACAAAATTTCGAAAGGACTATACCTAGTTGAAGCTTGATAATTATTTTTGTAAGCAAATTCTACCAGGTGTAAATAATCTTCCCATTTACCTGGTTGCTCCTTTACATACATTCTAAGTAGATCTTTTAGTACCTGATTTACTCTTTCAGTCTATCCATCAGTTTGAGGATGGAAAGAGGTACTAAAATTTAACGTGGTATTTAATCCTTTAAACAAAGATCTCCAAAAGTTACCTGTAGATTTAGGGTCTCACTTTGAAATTATGACCTTCGGTATTCCATGCAATCAAAAAATTGTTTTAAGAAAATATCAGCTATATTTGTATCTTTATAAGTGGTTTTTATAGGTATAAAATGGGTTGCTTTACTCAATTTTTCAACCACCACCATTATGGAGTCATTTAAGTTCTAATTTTTAGGCAGTCCAGTAACAAAATCAAGGCTAACTCACGGGGGCTTCACTTGTTGGCCAATATCCTATCACGTTAGTTCATATTGTGGGTTTTAAAATTATCAAAAATTGAACCAATATATTGCAGGTATCGGGGGGATGAGTGGTTTAAGGTGGGGGTGGGTAAGGTGGTTTATAAGGATTGAGGTATAAAAAGGGATGGGGAGGAGGTCTTAAGTATTGGAAGGGGGTTTCAACAAAAAGAGTTTGGGTCAATATCTCTCGAAATTAAGGCTATTCTGTAATATCCCACGATTTCACGTGCTATGTGAGAGGTTCACTAAGTGAGGTCCCCGTGGGCTAACTATCTCCCATTTCTAGCTAGGTATAGGCAAAGGCTAAAGTAGCCTCGCTGGATGCCGATGTTCAATTTTTACTTGTTGATATTCAAATCATCTAGCAATATATTCTGCCAGTTCAGTCTTCATGTTTGGCCAAAAATAATCTTTTCTTAACATGGTTATAGTTTTCTGATAACTCGGATGCCCTGAATAAGGATTTTTATGAATTTTGTCTAAAATTAATAACTTAATCTTAGGTACATTAGGTACATATATTCTATCTTTATACAGTAATAATCCTTTTTCATTCAAGCTGTACCCTGTACTTAGACTTTCTATTAGATTTTCTTTTGCTTTTGCTTGTAACTTTAGGTAATTTTCAGCTTGTTCTATTCCCGCTTTAAGCTGTTCTTCCAAATCTGTTGTATAAGTGCTGATAGCTGCTGTAAAATTTAGCTTTGCATTTCTACTTAATGCATCCGCAACTTTATTCTCCTTCCATTTGATGTGTTGAATTTCAAAATCATATTCACTTAGAAAAGCTAGCCACCTAGCTTGCCTAGCATTCAGGTTAGGTTGATCTAACATATATTTTAATCCCTTATTATCTGTCATTAAGATAAACTTTCTTCCAATTAGATGATGACGCCACATCTTTAAAGCATGTATGACAGCGGCTAATTCCAAGTCATAGGTGGCATAATTCTTTTCATGAATCTTTAATTTCCTAGACTCATAAGCAATGAGTCTAACTAGGATGAGAATCTTTCACCCTCGAAATTGGCTTAAGCAAGAAAACTAGTCATCCACTAGCTCTCACAATTCACAAATGAGAAAAAGATCACTCTCACCACTGATCCCTGTATTTTATAAACATTATTAGTGTTCTAAGGTTCCAAATCCATCCATAAACCAAATCCAATTCAAATTGGTGTGGCTTCTCATGCTATGCCATGTGGCCTCTCTCTTCACCTTTCCTCTTCTCCCAAATTTGAGTAGGAGCCTCTTGGACTTCTCCAACTCCCAAATTCGACCTTTAAGATGCTCTATTCAGTTCTGACATGTCAGTATGTCAGTATGTCAGCCTTTATATCTGCCTTTAGATCTGACTTGTGCCATAACTATCATAGAATCTCCATCATTGGTGTCATAGATGTCATAAATGTAAGGGGAATCTAGCCAAGTGTCCATGAAACTCCCATTTGGCTCTTCCTCTCCCATGTAAGTTACAATTCATCCAAAATTTGACCTATGAAGTATATGGATAAGTATATTAACCTTACAATCCATCCAAAAACATTAGGATTTCCAAATATTCGAATTTGCAAGCGAAAGATGCCATTTAACATAGGAATTGTAGCTAGTGTGGGCCCCATAGTCTCCATGTGTCTTCATGCTCCATTGCCACTTCCATTTTCTATTGTATTTATTTAATAAGATCAATTATTAAATATTTATCCCCTTCTAATGTATAAACATCATTTATTATCCCCCTTATTCCAAACCTCAAAGCTTCCACCCCCAACCTAGGAAACTAGTGATTTTCCTCCTTGGCAATTATTTGACTTTTAGCATCCATTTGACAACTTTCATGAATGTGGAAAATGTGATTTGGAAATTGTGACCCAATGAAAAATTTTGGACATTACAAATCCTCCCTTCCCAATATTGCTTTTCCTCAAGCAATTTCAAACAGGATTGTTGAAGAACCTGCTTTCTGTATGATTCTTTTAAGTTGCCACTAAGCTGCCCACTTTGAGTCTTTGATATTCCATGAAGATTTTAGAGAGGAATGACCATGCTTGATACTGCACTACTTTGATTAAAATCACCTTATTAAGTGGGGAATCCATCTCCCATTCTGTTTGTTTCCCAAATAATTTGAAATCAATGGGACTAAAAACTATACCAAGGTCCCATTACTTGCATTGCACTCCAATAATTAAGAGTGCTCTCCAACCCACACCATTTGGAAAAAGAATTCCTGGATCCCATTTTCTTGTATGCATTCTTCCAAACATCATGAGTGCATAATATATATCATCAAAGTATATAACAACATAATAAGAATGTACATCAAGGAGGTGCCTCACCAAGAAATCATGAAAGTGATTATACATCCTAATGAGTAGACTACCATTTGCCAAGTGCATACAAGCTTCAAGTGACCAATCAAATCTTCTCCAATGACATAGGTGAGGATCCTGTGTCCCATTATGCTGCTCCAAATATATATAATGTGCATCAATATAATCAGCCACGTGTTCTTTCATCCAAGGAGTGAATGAAGAACCTCCACCAAAATCTGAACCAAATAATGAGCAAAGAAAACATGAAGACTTCAAGTGGATCAAAGAAGTCTCATCAATACACCCATGAATATGTATATCATCATGAAATAACAGAGGATTTTTCTTCCAATAATAATGTTCTTAACTCACATATCTCTTCACCCAAGTGTGTGATGAAGTTCCTCCAACATCAAATAGACTAGGCAAGGAGCAAAGAAAATCATGAGTCTCCAAGTGACTCAAGTGAACATCATAGGTGCACCCATGTAGATGTGTATGATCATAATGTAAACAAGGATGATGCTAAAAATGTAAATAATATGGTTCTATAATAATTCCATCGTAAAAAGGAGAAATAGAATTTCCATGCTCTTCATGTGGCACCATAAAAAAGAAACCTTTCAACCATACTTCATTAGGATGACTGGTGCAAAATTTAGGAGTGTAGGATGTAGGAGAAAGAACAAACTCACCCAAATGATCAGTAAGTGAAAAATTGTCATAATGTGAAGTATCCATAGGGGTAGTATTATTCACCTCCTTATAAAATGAAAAAAATTCCTCATGGGTTGGTTCCAAGGTGGTGGAATTATGCACTTCTTCAAAAATTGTGTAACCATTTTCAAGAGGCAACTCAAGTTCCTCTTCAACCATTACTAGTGATTGGATCTCATCAATATAATCCTCAATAAAATCAAGAACCTACAATTTTTCATGTTTCTCATGATCCATCATGTCATGAGAATCCTCCAAGCAATCTACCTTATGAAAATCTGAAACATCAAAGGAAAAACAAGTGTCTTGCAACTTTTCAAGAAGTTGCTCATTTTGAATTGTGAGCTTATCAATAACTTCATTATTCTTCAAGTAGGAATCATGTAACCATTCAACAAGCTCAATGACATTTTTTATATAAAAAATCAAAGACATGAAATTACCTTTGATGTTGCATGTTTCTCTTTGGATCTTCTCCATGTCTTCAAGGAAGGATGGATTCTCCCAGGAAGTATCTCTCCAACAATAATTTGATACCAATGCTTGAGTGTCATGGAGTATGCTAAGGGCCTCTTGGATATTCTTTTCATTCATATTTAAGGACCCTTCAATAAAATGAGGCTCCTGCAAATGAACCTTCTCATCTTCTTCCTTCTTGCTTGGACCAACTTCATTAAGCTCAAGTGGTGATGGGGAAGCTGATCCTGTTTCTTCTTCAACTGCTACAAGGTCTTCATTTTCATGTTTAATGGAATTTTGGCTTGCAGAATTTTTTTGAATCTGATCTCTATGTCACCAACAGAGAGTTGTGAGCACCCATCAATAGGTACTCCTTCATAGTTCAAGCATCCATCAGTAGATGCTCTTTGTTTCATTTCCAAGGTAGCATGTATCTCAAAATGATCTTCAGTGTTTTCAATAAAAACTTCTTGATACTCATGTGATGTATATTGATATTTTTTAGAGTCACTTTTGAGTGAATTTATATCCACTTCATGTAATAATTCTTCTACTTCACTTATTTTAGAACTAGGTGTTTCATGGGTCTCCTCCTTTTGCTCCTTCAAGCAAGCTGATGCATTTTTCCCCTTAGTTTTCTTAAAATAAATATATTTTTCCCAACTTTGGATAGCCAAAAATTAGAATCCTTTCATAATATTCTTGGTAATGTATTCAAGGATAGTTTCTATGCTTTTTATTATCTCCTTACCATCATATGAGGTTTCCTTTTCATCCCTAGTCATAGTTTCCAAAAAAATTGCCTTCTTCTCCTACTTTTTTTTTCCTCTTCAACAAAAGCACTTTTTGGTTTCAATATATAATGATGGTCCCTGAATTATTGTACTCATAAATATCATACCACATAAAGTGCCAAGATCATGCTCTGATACCACTGTAATGTCCCATTTTTGGAATTTTATTAAAATGCCCAATTTTCCAATTTTTTCACAAATTTGGCTCTTGACTAGTTTTGATGTCTAGACCTCCAAATTGACCCAAATGCTTCCAAATTTTGTCTGAAGATACATGAATGATAATATAACTTAAATATAATTCTCATGTATTTTTTGTGACCTCCCAATTACTTCTTCAAACTTGTTTAATGTTCTGTTCAAAGTAGGAGTCTTTACTAGCAAATTGGGGCTCCAATTCCCCCTGGGCAATTTCCAGAAATGGCTTCACAAATTATCCCAAAGTCACTTGAATTTATGAACAGAGGCTAGGTATGTGTAAGATACCTTTTCAAAGTCTCATATGCATCATGTTTCAGTTTATACAGACTGTTATGACTCTTTCCAAAACAACTCCCAAGTCACAATTTCGACCCTTGGGGAAAATGCACCAAATCTTCTCCCAATGCAATAAAAATGAGTAAAATGGATTCCAATGCTTAAGTACTGAACATGGGACTTGAAATACACATTAATTATAGTCCATAAATCATACATTTATTAGATATACATTCCTCCATTTGAAATAATAAGCATTACCATGGAATATATCAAAATGGAGTGGAAATGGTCATTGTTTGCTCATTAAAAGTCATTTTGACATACAAATATTGTGAATTTCGACTTGAAACTTTATGAGAATGAATAATATATAATATTTAACTGATTACAATTATAAATGGACAATTAAAGTCTCTCCCAATTCGAAATCATCAGCATTACAATGGTTCACAACAAGATAGTGGGGAAATGACACTATTTCTTCATTGTTCAACATTTTTACATGAATTATTTTGGGTATTTTGACTTGAGAGTATTATGAACATGAAATACACAGCATATAAATCATCACATAATATAATTGGAATTATAATCTTCCCCAAAGAGATCAATAGCTCACCTAAAGCGCAATCCCTCCATTGGCATGGATATGGAGTGAAAACTGGAAATAGTTAAGAGATAGTGCTGCAATAGAAGAGTCTAAATGATTTCCTGTAGCTTAAAACTGAAAATAAGACTCCATTAAATCTCCATTAAATAATTTAGTGGCCTTTCCAAACACCAACTAGGATGGGAATCTTTCACCCTCGAAATTGGCTTAAGCAACAAAACTAGTCATCCACTAGCTCTCACAATTCACAGATGAGCAAAAGCTCATTCTCATTGCTGATCCCTGTATTTTATAAAAATTATTAGTCTTCTAAGGTTCCAAATCCATCCATAAACCAAATCCAAGTCGATTTAGTGTGGCTTCTCATGCTATGCCATGTGGCCTCTCTCTTCACCTTCCCTCTTCTCCCAAATTTGAGTAGGAGCCTCTTGGCCTTCTCCAACTCCCAAATTCAACCTATAATATGCTCTATTCAGTCCTGACATGTCAGTATGTCAGCCTTCAAATATGACTTGTTTCATAACTATCATAGAATCTCCATCATTGGTGTCATAGATGTCATAAATGTAAGGGGAATCTAGCCAAGTGTCCATGAAACTCCCATTTGGCTCTTCCTCTCCCATGTAAGTTGCAATTCATCCAAAATTTGACCTATGAAGTATATGGATAATTATATTAACCTTATAATCCATCCAAAAACATTAGGATTTCCATATAGTCAAATTTCCAAGAGAAAGATACCATTTAACATAGGAATTGTAGCTAGTGTGGGCCCCATAGTCTCCATGTATCTTCATGCTCCATTGCCACTTCCATTTTCTCTTGTATTTATTCAATAAGATAAATTATTAAATATTTATCCTCTTCTAATGTATAAACATAATTTATTATCCCCCTTATTCCAAATCTCAAATCTTCCAACCCCAACCTAGGAAACTAGTGATTTTTCTCCTTGGCAATTATTTGACTTTTAACATCCATTAGAAAACTTTCATGAATATGGAAAATGTGATTTGGACATTGTGACCCAATGCAAAATTTGGGACATTACATAAATGAACCATATCAGCAAATTTAGAAGCAGACACATTGTTAGTCAATAGATTTCTAGGGCAACCAAAACATGCAAAGAAATATTCTTCTAACAAAATATGATTACCTGATCAGTTTCCTTTCTTATCGGAATATAATTTACCCATTTTGTAAAGAAATCTATTGTTGTCAAAATATATTTTTGTTGTCCACTAGATGGTGGGTTGATTTCATCAACATAATCCAACCCCCATTGTTAAAAATGGGCATCAACAACATTGTATTTAAGTGGCCGAGGTAGTAACTTCCTCCTTCCTACATATTTCCATTAGCCTACACAAGCTCGGACCATACAAAACACATCAACGAATAAAGTAGGCTACTAATATCCTGCACGCAAAATTTTAAAATTTGTTGCTTTCTAGTACTTATGTCCTCCATAGGCTCCTCTATGTAAAGCAACAATCACCATATTATATTCGTCCTAGTGAATACATCTCAGCAATAATCCTATTGGAACCTTTCAGAATAAAACCTTATCAATTATATAGTACTTATGAGCTCTTAACTTCAAGGATTTTAATTTTTTTCTTGTCATAATCTGGTGGGAATTGTAGGTTTAGCAGAAAAAACATTATGTCCTTGTACCAAACTGATGTGGAATATTTATCCCTGGTTTCCAAATTATCATCATTTTCTTGTATTATAGTCATAGTAGATTGATTAAAAAAAAGCATTCAAACACAGAGTTTACAGTTTCAATCAACAAGGAGTTTAGCTAGACCTTGACCTTTGACTAATTTGGTTGGTTTAATTTCAATATCATATTCTAAATGTCTATCTATCAACTTACCATGCTTACCTTCACTATCTGGTTGAACAACAATTCCCTTCACTGCACTGCTAGGAACATAAGAAATCACCCTTGAATGAAGAATATACATCCTGAAATATTTTAGAGCCTTAATTAAGGCATAAACCTATTTTTCAATAATTTTATACCTTAGCTTAGCATCCCTTAACACCTTATTGAAAAAGGCCACTGGATACTCATGCCGATTTCATTTTTCTGTAACAATACAATTGTAAAGGTATCTTCAGTGGAGAAGGAAAATGTGAAGAATTCTTTAGAATAATCTGAGATAATAAGAATTGATGTTTGCATCAGAGATTGCTTGATTTATCAAAAGACTCATTGGCCTATTTGGTCCATCTAACTTCTTCATCCTCTTTCAACATGCATGTATATTTTTTATAATTTCAACAAAATTTGAAATGAACCTTCAAAGAAAATTAATCTTACCCAGAAAAGACTGAATCCCTTTCTTATTCCTTGGAAGCTCAATTTTCAGAATGGAAGCCACCCTATCAAGATCAATCTTGACTCCATTTTGTGATACTATATGCCCCAATAATATGCCTTCCTATATTGCAAAAATATATTTTTTAGGATTAAAAGAAAGACCAAACCTTTTGCATTTCAGAAAGGTTTGCTTTAGATGTTTGAGATGCTCCTCATATGACTTGGAAAAAACTATGATATCATCCAAGTAGATAAGTATAAACTTATACTTCTCTCCTACAAAGGCTATATCCATTGCACCCTGGAAGGTATCCCTTGCATTCATTAGTCTAAAAGGTATCCAGTCATACATAAATGTTCCCCAGGGTGTTAGAAAAGCAGTTTTTTCTTTATCGTCCTCGTGAAAAACAATATAGTTGTATCTATAAAACCCATCTATTATTGATATTCACTATGCACCCGCTACCTTCTGTAAAATATGATCCATCTTTGGTAAAGGGTAGTTATCTTTCAAGGATATTTTATTTAAATTATGGAAATCAATGCACAATCTAATCTCCCCATTCTTCTTCCTGACAGGTACAAGGTTAGTAACCCCTGAAAAATCCTTAAAGAGACAATGATCTTAGCATCCAAAAGTTTCTTAAGTTCTTTCTCAATAACTGGAAACAACATGGGATTAACTTGCTTTAATTTCTGCCTAAAATATTTAGTATTAGGCTTGATGGGAATCTTATGTTCAACAATACTCACATCAAAAGTCTTCAAGCCCTCATAAGACCAAGCAGATACATCTACAAACTCCTTCATTAGCTCAGCATAGCTTCTTCATTGTTCATCAGACAAAGCCTTGGACAATTTTACTAATTTTGGGTTTGATTTTGTACTAGTATTACAGTCAATAATATTATCGCGTATAGGATGAACTAATGGATTCTGTAGAGTATCATGATTACTAAAGAGCCCATCTAAATGCACAAAACCTTCCTAAGCCACAAAAACATTAATTATTAAAGAGTCGTAGCAAAATAATGCTTTATGTATGTGCACTTATCTTGCAAACCTCCCCTAATCAACTGATTACAATATATACACACACAACCTATAGATAATCCATCAGCCTTGCGACTCTATTACAGTTCAACTTTGACATAACTAAAACAATACATTGACTTACAACCAAAAAATGCAAAACATGTAATCTCTCCAAAAATTGTCTAACCCCAAAAATCACATCTCATTATATATTTATAGGCTCGTCATAGCCTTTCATACTGCACACACTATACAATCCTATTATTGTTAGTGGACAAAATAATGCTAACTACATATCTAGCTTTGCAGTTGGACTTCGTCAAAACACCTAACTCCCTTAAACCTCAGTTGCTTCCTTGGAGCTATCCACTTCATTGAACCACTTCGCCACAACCCTCTTCACACCAAAGCTGCTTCTCCAAAAATGGTACCCAAAATTTCCAAAAATTTCCTAGGACCAACAAGGTTGGATTTGGATCCCCCATTTTTTCCTTTTATGGATCAATGAGATGGGGTTTTATCAAGCTCTTAACGCCCTACTATTTCTAGCTCTAAATCTTTCAGTTTTATGAGGATTTCAAATATGTTGTTGCTTTTTGAGAGAATTCCTCTAGGAGCTGATATTGCAGGCCTGGACGGTCTATGCTAAAGAATGGGTACTTGTTGATGGGAATCTTTACGTGGAGGGTTTCGATGACGATGAGGAACTATATGAAACTTTTCCTCTTTAATTTTAGGGCGTTTTGTTGCTTGTTGTTCATCTTCCATATCAGAACATCTCTTGGAAAAATGTTCATATACATGACATAGACTACATTTGAACAAGATATGCTCATGGTTCAGTTCTTGAATGTGGATATTGTCCTCGATATTGAGTTTTATGGACTCTAGCAGCCCTTTCTCCATGTTAAATTCTACACAATTCAAGCACAAGAGAGTTGACCCTCTTTTGGCTCCATGTTGCCCAAAAAGTGACCCAACTCTTTGCCAATGCTCTTGAGTGAACTTCCCCCCCGAAATATGAAGTGGGGGATGGGGAAAATTTACCCATACTAGTGTAGTATTAATATTTGGTTCTAAGTTAAAATATAAATACCATGGAGCTAAAAACATTCCTCCCGACCCCATAAAAAACGATCTAGAGAAAAAGATAACAAATCTTTCATCTTTATTCAAGAAAAGAATGACAAAATAACCCCTACCAGCAACAAAGAGAGTTACTTGTCCCTATAGTTTTGGGGCACAATGTTTTGCAATCTAGAGGTCCATAGATTTTGGGCTTGGACAAATACCTGTAAACTTTTCAATGAGCACTCTCTCAGAGAGCGTGAGAGCTTTTTTGCATGGATCTTCAAGGGAGAGATCCAATGACAGAATTTTGTTGATCTTCTGTATGCATTTTTTTGGGGGTGGGACTTTGGCCTAGGGTTTGTTTGGAGGACTCAATGAGTGCCTTAAAAGATCATATCTCATCCAATTCAACCATTTATCTAGCTCGCAAAGGAATCCCTAAACATCTGGTAGTAGTGAAGGGCTCGCCCCTCCATAAAAATTTGACATCCCTCCACACAAACTCCATGTAGGCGAGAGCAACCTGAAGCGCTAATGACAAACCACTGCCTGAAGGAATGAAGGGGAAGGGTATTGATTTAGGTTGTAGGAACCATAAAATAGTTTGAGAATATGTAGACACTGACGACGACTAGGGTAGAAACCCTAGCTGCATTGATTTAGAGCTCAAGCTGAGCATTTGTTTTACCATTTCAATAATTTAATATAGATTCCCTTAAACTTTGGATAGGAATATTTCCTACTAGATATTTTTGAAATGAATAGGATGCACAATTTCATAAAACAAGAATGCCTTAGAAGTTCACTTTTGGAAGAATTAAAGTATCACTTACTTTTCTTAGCTTTTCAATATTCACTAGTATTGGGATACACTAAATTCTCCTAGATATTTGTGAGTCAAAATAATATTTGAATCCCATGAGAATTTACCAAAATATGGAAATCTTGATAGGGCATAGTTCTATTAGTCTACAATTTCATCCACAATGTAGGGTATTTAAGCCAGTTTGTCATACTCTTATAATTTTAGTCAAATGTTAAGCTATTGTCAAAAGGGTAAGCGTTCAATAAAAACTTTGTCATTACTATTAGTTGGAGAAAATTTAGAGGTTGCATTGTAATCCAAACTTATCCCCTTGTTGATTTTTATAGTTTCTAGCTAAAATACTCAATGTAAAAGGACAACTTATGAAAATGGATAATTTTACGTAAACAAATACCAAGGTAATGCCATTTCCATTATTAATTTCTAGCATACCATGGAGGCTATAAAGGACAACCTTGATTGTGATATGCTTGGCCATCTTGATAGTCCCAACTTTCGTCCCTTTCTATTACCATATTCAACAATTATATGACTTGATGGAGAAGGTCAATTGATGAAACTAGATTATTTTTCTTAGGCAAATACCAAGGAAATGACACTTGCATTATTCAAGTCATATATGTTGTTGTCCTCGATAGAGGAAAACTTCAATTGTCTCAAGACTCGACCTTGAATAACTTCATTTTCGAATGAATGGGATTTAGTTCCCAATTCTGAAACTCTAATGAACCTTCAGCTGTATCTTTCATAGGACACACTGTTTTTTCTTTGTTAATGAGATTGGAATTGTATGAAGGTTCGACCTTGAATAAGGTTATTAATGAATGAATTGGATTTAGTTCCCAATCATGAAAATCTACACAAACCTTCAGCTCTATCTTTCATAGGACACAATGCTTTTTCCTTCTTAACAAGATTGGAATTTATTTCATCTTCCACCATTTGGATCATTTCAAGCTACCAACATTACACTATTCCTTTCTGTTCAAGCTTTTTGAAGCTCCATTAGTTTAAAATGAAGCTAATGAAGCTCAAAATCCATATTATATGTATTAGTAGGGACTTCTATAATTTGAAAAACCACGACCAATAAGTTATTTAGCATTTTCAATGTAAAGGCACTCATGGCATACATAGGGCTAAGAAGCTTCCAATATATATATACGGTAAAATGCTAAATTTAGTGGTTCCAAAAGCTAATAAATACTTCTGTTAGTGAAAAAAAAATGACAAAGCATCATGATAGAATACCACCCTTTACATTATGTAACTACAAAATATACATCTATATCCATAAAAGAACATATGCTAACACACAAAATTATTCTGGACCAAGCTTCTGGGTTTTTAAAATTTAATTTTGTAAAACTTCCTATATGATAGGATGAACTGCGTTGTTGGTCCACCATCATCATGTCCAAATTATTTTTTTCCATTTCATTATGTTTGTTTGATATATAGGCGTGTTTATTCCTGTAAGCTTATAATTGTTGTTTCGTTCATCATTCTAAACTAGAAACCACGTTTTAACAATTGGTCACATCATATGTATTTAGGGTAGATAAAATATCGTGCAAGTATATTGGGGTAACAACCATTACAACAAGACTCCATGGGATCAGAAAATACGCTTGATCGTTTCTGATCAGTGTTATCCAGTTTGAAATCTAGGTTCGACTCTTGTGGGTCGCATAGTCTTTCTCATGGTGTCAACTAGAATCGAGGAAGGAACAAGGTTTATAGTGGTGAAAATAGGATTCATTCCCAACCAATTCAAAGCCTCATTATTCCTATTTTCAAAAGTGGTGATAAAAATGACCCCTCTAATTATTAGACTATTATGATTATCCTTCTCTTAGCTAAGTTATATGGTATTATCTTAGAAAAGAAGATCAATGAATGACTAGAAATAGAAGGTAAGAAGGCTAAAGGCCAAGCATGTTTTAGAAGGAATCATTCAACCACGGACCTCCTCGTTTCACTTACGATCATTGTAGAGGAATGCCGTAATAAGAGGTCTGACCTATTTTGTTGCTTTGTGGCTTTTAGAAAAGATTTTGATACAGTGCCTAAAAATAACCGATGGAATACACTAGAGGAGCTTAAGGTTCCTTTTGAGTTGAGAGCCGCCATGATAAGGTTATACAAAAATGTCATTGCCAAGTTTAAGAATAATGAGGGGTGGATAACATATATAAATTGTAATATTGGAGTTAAACAAGGTTTTCCTCTCTACCCTACCCTTTTTGGAATTTACATTTATAAGCTAGAAAAGTGTTTAGAAGAGGCAGGTTGCACCGGTACAATCTTAGCTGGGATAGTTATCATTCTCCTACTTTATGCTTATGATACTGTTCTTATGGAAATATTTCCTTCTGATCTCGATAAGCAATTAAGATCTCTTAAAGATTTTTTCTCTAACATGGGTATGACTATTAACACCAACAAGACAAAAATCATGATTATAAAATCTAAGAAAAACACATATGCAAATTTTATTACGAAAATAGAAATCTAGAGGAAGTGACTTCTTACAAGTATCTCGGAATTGATACTCGTCACAAGCTCAATTGGAACTATAGCATTGAGAAAATAATTAATGGAGGGTGGAAAGCTTATTTTGGTCTTGAAAATAACTGTAAATCACCTAATTTGGTCATGTGGGATAAAAATAAGTCTCTCTTTGAAATTCTTGTCATCCCTGTTATCTTGTATGGTTGTGAAGTATGGGGGTTCAACATTTCTAGAGAATATTAGTGGAAGATTTAACAAATCCATAAATGGTTTATAAATCCTAACCTCAACATTAAAAGCAATGCGCCTTATCTTATTCTCTTCATAGAAGTGGGTCTTTCCCCCATCGAGATCATGGATATGACTAGGTACCTGATGTACACGCATAAGATAAATAACATGGGAAACAAGAGAATTCCTAAAACTGATTTAAACTTAAGTCAAAACCAACTACGCCTCAAGCGGTGTTGGTGTAAAGATACCATGACTTGGTTAAACCATTGGGGCATTAATGAAAATGACATTTTGCATAACATTGATAATGCCAAAAATATTATTACTTCTAAGTTTAAAGAGAAATTCTGACGTGAGGAAAGTTTAGCGGTTAAGAGAAAATTAAGATACTATAAGTAGGTCATTAATCCTAACTTGGAAGACCATAAGTATCTCTCGGTAGTAACTAGCTCACAGAAGAAAATTAACATAGCCAAGATTAGAACAAACTCTTATGAATTCCATAGCGAAACAAAGCGTTGGTCTATTCCTAAAAGTCCATGAGCGGAAAGGGTTTGCCATCTGTGTGAGTATATGAGCATTGAGGATGAAAATCACTTTCTCTTAGAGTGCCTTGCTTACACCCAAATTAGATTTGAGTTTCATAGTATTTGATTAAATACAAACCTTTATAACTTCCTAACTTGCCAAAACTATAGTGAGCTTGGAAAGCTTCTTGGTAAGCTTTTTGAGCAAAGAAACAAGATTTTAAAGTAAACCAAATATTATCCTTCTTAAAGTCTGATAGACCAAAGTTGGTCTCAGTAGACGTTAATCATCATCATCAAATTTAATTTAATTTATTATATATAATTAAAAATAAAAATATAATTAATTTTACTAATAATAAAATAATTAACTCAAAATTAACTTTTTTTTATAAAATTCCTTAATATATTCTATGGCACTAAGAAACGACGAATTTTATAAAAATGAATTTTATATGGTTAACTAAATAAACTTGAATGACATGTCCCTCGAAAATTGAATATTATATATATACTTGTAGATTTACAATAATAAATAAAAATTAATTGTAATAAATATTTAAAGTTTAAACTAAGATTTAATTTTTTTTTCATTGTTGACTAATTCACAAAATCTAAACCCGCATTAATTTTTTTTATGAATATATGCATATTTGAATAAACTCTTGTAAAGAGAGAAATACACTCTGCCTATTGTTTTTTTTATAAAGATTACGATCTAAATCAATATTCGTGCCAATCTCTAATTTTAGCAATCCTACAATTCTTGTTAAATCCATAAATACAGAGGTGGCCCTGATCTGTGTTTGTCCTACTTGGAGTAATGTCAGGGTGGGTGATCCAAACAAAAAAAGGAGTGCCCTTGTTCTCAAATTGGATTTGGTTAAAGCCTTTGACCGAGTTAACTAGACCTTCCTGAGGCTCATTCTGCTACTAATTGGCATTCCTTTAATGGGAGTGAATTGGATAATGGGATGCATTAATTCATCAAACTTCTTTGATTTCGTTAATGGCACTCCTTCTGGATTCTTTACTGCCTCTCGGGGTATTAGATAGGGCTTCCCCCTTTCTCCTTTGCTCTTTCTACTAGTCATAGAAGGGCTTAGTCTACTGATCAAGAATGCTCGCATTAGAGGCTCGATAAAGGGTATTGAGACCACTTTCTCTCTGGCACTTACTCATATGATATTTGTGGATGATGTAATTCTCTTTGGGTTGGGGACCCTTGAAGAATGGAAGGCCTTTGGTGAGTTATTGGACTTATTTTGTTCTGCCTCAGGAATGTGCATCAGTGTGGGGAAATCTTCTTTCCTGTTCAGGGAAATGGATGAGGAGGTACTTAATAGCATATCCAGGATTTTCGATATATAGGCGTGCTTATTCCTGTAAGCTTATGATTGTTGTTTCATTCATCATTCTAAACTAGAAACCACGTTTTAACAATTGGTCACATCATATGTATTTAGGGTAGATAAAATATCGTGCAAGTATATTCGGCTAACAACCATTACAACAAGAGTCCATGGGAGCAGAAAGTACGCTTGATCACTTCTAATAAGTGTTATCCAGTTTGAAATCTAGGTTCGACTCTTGTGGGTCGCATAGTCTTTCTCATGGTGTCACTTGGAATCGAGGAAGGAACAAGGTTTATAGTGGTGACAATAGGATTCATTCTCCCAACCAACTCAAAGCCTCATTATTCCTATTTTCAAAAGTGGTGACAAAAATGACCCTTTAGACTATTATGATTATCCTTCTCTTAGTTAAGTTATATGTATTATCTTAGAAAATAAGATCAATGAATGACTAGAAATAGAAGGTAAGAAGGCTAAAGGCCATGCATGTTTTAGAAGGAATCATTCAACCACGGACTGCCTCGTTCACTTACGATCATTGTAGAGGAATGCCGTAATAATAAGTATGACCTATTTTGTTTCTGTGTGGCTTTTAGAAAAGATTTTGATACAGTGCCTAGAAATAACCAGTGGAATAGACTAGAGGAGCTTAAGGTTCCTTTCAAGTTGAGAGCCACCGCGATAAGGTTATACAAAAATGTCATTTCCAAGTTTAAGAATAATGAGGGGTGGATAACATATATAAATTGTAATATTGGAGTTAAACAAGGTTTCCCTCTCTCCCCTACCCTTTTTGGAATTTACATTTATAAGCTAGAAAAGTGTTTAGAAGAGGCAGGTTGCGCCGATACAATCTTAGCTGGGATAGTTATCATTCTCCTACTTTATGCTTATGATATTGTTCTTATGGAAATGTTTCCTTCTGCTCTCGATAAGCAATTAAGAATTCTTAAATATTTTTTCTCTAACATGGGTATGACTGTTAACACCAACAAGACAAAAATCATGATTATAAAATCTAAGAAAGACACCTATGCAAATTTTATTACGAAAATAGAAATCTAGAGGAAGTGACTTCTTACAAGTATCTCGGAATTGATATTCGTCACATGCTCAATTGGAACTATAGCATTGAGAAAATGATTAATGGAGGGTGGAAAGCTTATTTTGGTCTTGAAAGTAACTGTAAATCACCTAATTTGGTCATGTGGGATAAAAAATAAGTTTCTCTTTGAAATTTTTGTCATCCTTGTTATCTTGTATGGTTGTGAAGTATGGGGGTTCAACATTTCTAAAGAATATTAGAGGAAGATTGAAAAAATCCATAAATGGTTTATAACTCCTAACTTCAAAATTAAAAGCAATGCGCCTTATCCTATTCTCTTCATAGGAGTGGGTCTTTCCCCCATCGAGATCATGGATATGACTAGGTACTTGATGTACACGCATAAGATAAATAACATGGGAAACAAGAGAATTTCTAAAACTGATTTAAACTTAAGTCAAAACCAACTATGCCTCAAGCGATGTTGGTGTAAAGATACCATGTCTTGGTTAAACCATTGGGGCATTAATGAAAATGACATTTTGTAGAACATTGATAATGCCAAAAATATTATTACTTCTAAGTTTAAAGAGAAATTCTCGTGTGAGGAAAATTTAGCGGTTAAGAGAAAATTAAGATACTATAAGGAGGTCATTAATCCTAACTTGGAAGACCAGAACTATCTCTCGGTAGTAACTAGCTCACAGAAGAAAATTAACATAACGAAGATTAGAACAAACTCTCATGAATTCCATAGCGAAACAAAGCGTTGGTCTATTCCTAAAAGTCCATGAACAGAAAGGGTTTGCCATCTGTGTGAGTATATGAGCATTGAGGATGAAAATCACTTCCTCTTAGAGTGCCTTGCTTACACCCAAATTAGATTTGAGTTTCATAGTATTTGATTAAATACAAACCTTTATAACCTCCTAACTTGCCAAAACTATAGTGAGCTTGGAAAGCTTTTTGAGCAAAGAAACAAGATTTTAAAGTAAACCAAGTATTATCCTTCTTAAGGTTTGATAGACCAAAGTTGATCTCAATCGATGTTAATCATCATCATTGTCATCATCATCAAATTTAATTTAATTTATTATATATAATAAAAATAGAAATCTAATTAAATATTGCTAATAATAAAATAATTAACTCAAAATTAAGTTTTTTTCATAAAATTCCTTAATATAAATATATTCTATGGCACTAAGAAACGACGAATTTTATAAAAATGAATTTTATATGGTTAACTAAATAAACTTGAATGACATGTCCGTCGAAATTTGAATATTATATATATACTTGTAGATTTACAATAATAAATAAAAATTAATTGTAATAAATATTTAAAGTTTAAACAAAGATATTAATTTTTTTCATTGTTGACTAATTCACAAAATCTAAACTTGCATTAAATTTTTTATGAATATATGCAACTTTGAATAAACTATTGTAAAGAGAGAAATACACTCTGCCTATTGTTTTTTTATAAAGATTACGATGCAAATCACTATTCGTGCCAATCTCTAATTTTAGCAATCCTACAATTCTCATTAAATCCATAAATCTAGAGGTGGCCCTGATCTGTGTTTGTCCTACTTGGAGTAATGTCAGGGCAGGTGATCCAAACAAAAAAAGGAATGCCCTTGTTCTCAAATTGGATCTGGTTAAAGCCTTTGACTGGGTTAACTGGACCTTCTTGAGGCTCATTCTGCTGCAAATTGGCATTCCTTTAGTGGGAGTGAATTGGATAATGGGGTGCATTAATTCATCAAACTTCTCTGATTTGGTTAATGGCCCTCCTTTCGACTTCTTTACTGCCTCTCGGGGTATTAGATAGGGCTTCCCCCTTTCTCCTTTTCTCTTTCTACTAGTCATAGAAGGGCTTAGTCTACTGATCAAGAATTCTCACATTAGAGGCTCGATAAAGCGTATTGAGACCACTTTCTCTCTAACACTTACTCATCTGATCTTTGTGGATGATGTAATTCTCTTTGGGTTGGGGACCCTTGAAGAATGGAAGGCCTTTGGTGAGTTATTGGACTTATTTTGTTCTGCCTCAGGAATGTGCATCAGTGTGGGGAAATCTTCTTTCCTGTTTAGGGAAATGGATGAGGAGGTATTTAATAGCATATCCAGGATTTTTCCCTACAAAATGGACCCCATTATGATCGGATTCAAATATTTTGGTTACAACCTCAAACCTCTTGGATACAACACTAAGGAATGGAATTGGATTTTAAAGAATTCTGAGATGAAAATAAGTCATTGGTATTATACACTACTCTCGTTGGGTAGCAGACTTACTTTCATTAGAGCAGTCCTGACATGCATGCATGTGTACTGGTTTTCTCTTGCTCCTGTGCCCAAATCTATACTCAACAGACTTTGCTAGTTTATCTTTGATTTTCTTTGGGGTGGAAATTATGGAAATCAACGTATGCATCTGGCCAATTGGCAGACCCTCTCCAGGCCACTGGAGTATGAGGGTTGGGACATAAAACAACTTGATTGGCTCTGCACATCATTGAGATTGAAATTATTTTGGGTAGAACTAAATGGTAGTGGCATTTGGCATCATGTCATTAAGAAAACGTATCTTAAAGACCTCTTTGTTGAGGACTAACTGAGGAACAAACTATTCTCAGTCAGGGGTAGATCATACTTTTGGAATGGATTTATAAATACCCTCACTTGGATCACACGATGTTTAGGTTGGAAATTTGGGGATGGCCTAAGCATCAAGTTGGGTGTTGATCCAATCATTGGATTTGAATAATTCCATATCCTTTCGGATGAACTTAGATAATATTTGAGTGAATTTGGACTCTACACTCTACAGGATACGTGAAATTTGGGTCTTGGTCTCATCAGACAGACATATTGGATATCGGATTTAGACCTAGAACTTCATGGAAGGTGGAAAGTAGAATGGGACTGTTACATTAGAGATCTTATGCAGGGGGTATTATATTGAATGAGCAAAAGGATATGCTATTATGGATGCACAATCCTAAGAATGGTGTGGTGACAACCAGTTTAGCATATGACCTGATTGTATCATCTTTGTTTCCTTCGATAAATACAAGCACCATGTCAAGGATTTGGGGTTTCTCTATTCCCTTAAAGAATAAATGTTTTATCTGGCTTGCAATTGAGAATCGAATCTCCACATGGGATAATCTTAAAATAAAAGGGTGGCATGGCCCAAATAGATGCTACTTATGCCTGTGCGATGAGGAGTCTGTCCTTCATCTTTTTTTGGGCTGTCCATACACCCGTAAAATCTACAACTAGTTTAGTAAAAAAATTGGACAGGTGTATCAGTGGTCTAATTGTTCTCTCTTGCTTAATATTGAAGACCGGTTTCATAGTGATGTGGTCAATTACCATCTTCCCTTATTCATTGTTTGGAGTATTTGGAATACTCGTAACATCACTATCTTTAAAGATAGGATTGCAACTTCCTCCTCTACATGTCAACATGTTTTGTCTCTTTTGAATACTTATCCTGTCACTGTCAAAACTAAAAAAGTAAGACTGGTGGGGCCTGAACTAGTTATTAAGTATCCATTCGGATTCTTTGATGGAGCCACAATGTCTTCAATCGGTGGATCTGTCATATTTCTATCCATCAGTCCTGAGCATTCTTTTAGTCTTAATTTGGGATGTGGTCGTAGTACTAACACCAAGGCTGAACTCCTGGCATTATGGGTCTTTCTCTACTTTTCTAAAGCTATTGGTCTTCCTTCCCTCCATATATTTGGAGACTTGTATGTGGTGATCAATTGGTCTAGAAACAAAGCTTCCCTCACTACTTTAGACTTGGTTTATTGGTGTGACAATATTACTTTGTTGAAAAACTCTTTCCTCTCACTGGACTTTCAACATGTATAGAGAGAGCACAACATGAGGGTAGATGTCCTATCCAAGGAGGCTCTCTCCTTGGCCTCAAGCCTCCTTTCCTACATGGAATGCTATGAAGAGGATTATATTGGGGGAGGTAAATTACAATTCTTTTAGAGCCTTTGTTGGAGCTTAGTCTCCTTATTATTTCTTCAGCTATTTTGATGGAGCTTAGTCTCGTTTTATTGGCACTATATGATTTTGTTGGAAGTGCACCTCTACTTGACTTAGTCATCCCCAGAGAGCCCCCTGGAATAAGAGGTCTGGATTCATCGTGTGCTCTCTATTGTTGTGTCTGATTTCCTCAGAAGAAAGTAGTCTTATTGAGCGCACCTACTTCTTGGTGACAGTATTGTTCTAACCTAGTTTTTCTTATTGACTCATATTGTATCAGTTGCTAGGATGATTGTGGACTGTAGAGGTATTAGAATGGGTACTGATTTGTTTTTCAAGCTGGATATGTAACCATTTCCTTTGATTCTATATGAATATCAAGGATTAGATTTTTTCTTCTGAAAAAAAAAGAGGTGACAACTTGCTTACTAACACGAATTATATCACTCCTCTCAAGTAAGTACATATCATTTCAAAAAAAAAATTAAATACTATGTTAGATTTTTGGGAATCATATCGTGTTTGGAATTTAGACACTCCTTAGAGGTGTTGTGACGTTTTACAAAAACAAATAGCAATGCTTTCCCATTCCATATTTACGAATGGATTATTTAGCAAACCAATTAAATGTATTGTTTAAACATCAATAGAAGGTTAAATCAACGTTTTACAAGCAGAGTTCTGTCATGTTCTTCAAGATCTGGTGGCAATTTTTATTTTAGTGTTGCAGTATTAAGAATGCAGAAAAAATGTAGTAGTAAGCATTGTTACACTGAAATCTCGTCATGTTGAGCCATGTGTTAACCCTATGCCCAATCCCTAAAGTTCTCTTTGCCAAACTGGGTTGATTTGAGGTTGTTCCTTCCCTTTTTACCCTCTCTATATAGGCTGATGATTTTCCCCTTCATGGTAGGTGCGCAAGTGATTCTCTTTCTCCTAAGGAAAGGTGTGTCGACGCTCTTTCCATTCATGCTAGGTGCACCGATGGCGTTCTTTCCCTTCATGAAAAGTGCGCCGGTAGTGTTTTGAGGGAAAAAATGAAGCTTCGAGGCTCTTCTTGAATGTGGATGAGGTGCAGGCATATCCCTATCATCTAGGTGAGGTGGCATTTGGTTCCTGGTCTATGGGGAAGATCCCTTAGACCCCTCCTCCTAATCCTCAACCTACTCTATCCCTTTAGCCTTATAAATTAAACCCTCTCTCCATGGTAAAGGTAGGAAGGACTATGGTACTCTTATGCTGGTGGAATTTCTAGATGATCCCTATCATACTCTGGGAAGCTTACTATATTGATTTGGAGGCTTGGCTTGGATTGTTGGATGGAAGGTTGGAGCGTTAAGGCTAGGTTGTGACATTCCTTCTTTCTGTAATTCTATGTATCTCCTCGATTACATTAATACAAATCTTTTTCCATAAACATTGTTGTGTTGATGATGTTTAGAGCTTTCTTCCTTAACTGTTAGCTTAGATCAATTTATGTTTGGATACACATGTACTATTTTCATGTTTCCACTTGCTTTACAGGGTTTTGCAGCTAAATATATGAAGGTTCTGGAGCTTGGATCAACAAAGAGAGAAGAGGATTTAGGTACTTCAGGTAAGTGATCTATCTATTAACTTGCATTTCTTTTTTATCTAAGAAAGTAGGTTGTATTGTGTACTTGATTTGTTCTAGATCCACTTGGACTAGGGAGATCTGGTTTGAGTCCGCTTGAGTAGATTTATCTAATAACAAGCATGACTTGCTACTTAAGTTTTTATTACAAATTTTGTATTATTTTTGCATTATCTCATTAACTTGCAAAGAAGAAGACCTTTTTGTCAGTGAAATGCATTTTTGCGGTTGTAGTGGAAATTCACTTATACATTATCACCCTCACTTATGTTGGTTAGGAGTAGGTAGTGTGTTGAATAAGCTCGCATTCCAAGCATTTATGTTATAGTTTTCATCGTTTTTTATGGTGTGTTTTATATTAGATGGTTAATAAGACTCCGTAGCCCAATGGAGGCTCTGGTACATAGTAATTTAGTTTGAAGCTTGATTTTCAACATTGTTTTTAGTATTCAGGATAATATTTTTAAAAAGTAGAATGTATATCAGAGGATAATGAAGATTACAGGGTTGCAAAGTTACCTGAAAAGATAAAGGCACTAGTCTACAACTTATCGATGCCTCACAGGAAGGACCTCATCCCAAGTTGGACCCAATGTTAGACCTAAGTCTGCACCTAGGATTGTTACCTTTACGTCTTATATTTTCTAGGTTTAGACCAATCCTATAATTGATTTGAGAACATTAATCCTAAGTAAACCTACATCCCTTGCTTATTTATCTGTGATACTTATGCTTTCCTTTGTACTTCTATTTCAAATTTTGATTGCTAGTTAGTGAAATATGATAAGATGTCACAATATGCATAGAGTTTTCTATGTTCATTAACTTTTGTGGGTGTTTATTTTCTTGATCAAATGGTATTTACATTTTAGAAAGTGAAACTCAGCTGCAAAACAAAGTTTCCATTGGGAAAATCAATGCACAACGAAATGATGGAATGGCAGTGCTACACAATTGAGCACCATAAAATTGTTAATTGCACCTAGTTAGCCTCCACCTTTCCCAAGGAATTTGATATCTCATGCTTGTCGTTGAGTAATAATCCTTCAACATAAGCATTCTTATCCTACATCCCCATTTGAGGAATAACCAATAATAGGTCCTAGAAAATGTTCCACATGTTTCTTCCATAGGTATTCTATTCTTTTCCATTATCGATGGACAAAATTTGCATAAAAAATGTTGCACGTTGGATGAACAACCACAACCAAATGAGGAATATTCTCATGTAAATGGTTTGCAATAATGACACATCGTATTAAAATGACATAAAATGTCTTAAGTCGTAGCTTAGTAATTGCTAGCGGTTAGCGTAAAATGAAACAGTTTAACAAAAGTTAAGGGTTTGTTTCAATAAAAGAAGTCTGAACATGAAGGATGAAGTCTTAAATACCTGTGTTAATTTTATTACTGACTTAACAACTTTAATTTTCAACTAAGTTAGAAAGAGAACTTGCATTTAGTTGCTGCTAGATATAATGATGATTTACTTTTGTCAAGTAGGTGAGAAATCTTGTTTTAGATCGGGGCTTACTTAGCGTTCTGCTAACTCAAATGGACTGTTGGTTCTTACAATTTTAGCAGGTAAGCTTAAGATCATGTAGGTGTTTAATTTAAATTACGTCAAGAAAAGTACTTTCCTAGGATGTTAATATGCTAGTATAAGAAAAGATTATTTAAGCTGCACGTCTCTGAAGAGGTAAAGTAAATTTTCTTTCGTTGTTCTAAATCTATGACAATATTTATAACTAAGGCCATAATGACCTTTCATCATAACATAAGCAATTTTTTTAAAAGAGTAAGTTCTTACCAAGGTTCCTTCAGTCGTATGATGATTATCTTTTACAAATTATAGTACATGGTCATTTATAGAATTCCATAGTGAGCATAGAGCTCACGGTCTTGGTTTATGTTTACTTCAACTGATTAGTGATCTTGAAGTTATTTTTACTTCAATACTCAAGTGTACTTCTCTTTATGCATGAACATGTTCCTATTTTTTTCGATTGTAAAGTTTACAATGAGTGATTAGCTTCTTAAGAGAAACTCTCTAAATAAAGTTAGTCTCCAGTCTTCTTGAAGACTCCCTCATTTATCAGCATCAATATTTTATGTGGAGAAGTTTAAGGATTTTCCAGTTTATAAAAATTCATAACTAAATAATATGTATACCCTATTTTCTTTTACTAGTTGTAAAACAATACCAAACTTGTTCGATTTGTTTGCAAGTATGAATATCTTCTTGGAACAGCTAGTAAACAAGTTGTGTTCATAGTATTCAATTTATAACCATGATACAATTATTATTTCAATGTTATAATACTATGTTGATTTATAATCTAACAGTATTAAGCTATAACGATTAAATTAACTTATATCCTAAGGTAGCATTACCTACCTAACAACTACTATATTGTAGTCAAAACGATGGCAAACAAACCTTATAAGTTTTTAATCCAATACTACACTAGTTTACATGGCATAATATATTCGATGGCATGATTGATATTATTAGCAATCATATGAACTAGTTTTTTATAATGAATGGCATGATTTTATTATTGGCAATCATACATTAAAAGGTATTGGCAATGATAAGTTTTAAAAACATTTGTGCAGTGTTGACATTAGAACTCGACCCACACTTGTTGAGATTTTTGGAAGGGCACATGGACAGGGCCTCCTCCATACGTTGGTTGACTTATAATGCTGTAACCCTACTCCTTTGCATTTTTGGTCTGAGGGTTTTCCTCCTTACTGGCAGAGTTCTGATCTTTGTGGCCATGAGAGGACTGCAACCTCCTTGATCATTGGGCATTTTAGTCTGCAATGCTGTAATGTGAATCTTGGTATCGTGGTTTATGGTTTAAGTTCTCCTGTAAGGGAAGAATACACTGTGAAATCGATTGATGGTTTCTTCAAGTGGCTTGAAGCCTGTAATGGTCTTACTCTTGTAACTGCTCATCCATTTCTTTTGCATTGTGAACTTGATTCCGTCTCCCTGCTGTCTCTATCGCAGAGTTGGATTTAAGGGTTTCTTGCTTCTCAGTTCAGTGCTATCGAGCTGGTGTGGCCATTTCTTCTCGGCTTCGAATTTCAGTTCACAGGTAAGAATTTACCTTACTCATTTCCTCTTTACAATCGATTTACCTTATTAGGGTTTTTACCATTTTAAGTAATAGAGTTTAAATGTTGTTTTAAAATTGTTTTGTAGGCTCCTACTACCAGCTCCATGCTATTTGTCAGAAAGCAAGCTCATTTACCAGTTATTTTCATGGGCTTCCATCTGGTAAGCCCCGGTCCCATCGAGGGTTCTCCCTGCATGTGGTTTGGGTTGTTGGAAGTGGTTCCTATGGGTGGATACATGGCTCGGTTCTCTGTTGGTTATGATTTTTATTTTGTTAAAGTATATCCATATTTTAATTAAAACCCTCACGATACTTTGCTGGGTAACACAGGATCTTGAAGCCTTGATGTAAATGTGATTTTGATATGAAGTTTCGGCCTTACGGCTTAAGCAATGTAAAAGATTTTGTTTATGATTTAAAAAGAGTCTAGCTCTGAGCTTAGAGATGCTTAACTACCCTTGTCAAGTGTTACTTCAGTTTTTCTTTTTTTCATTGAACTTAGTAAAACGCTGACTGTGGAAATAGTTGGGTTGTAAAGTGAGCTGGGTTTTACTCTTCCTGTCAGTAATGTATCTTGTTACAGTTTTAATATAAAATACTTTTGTGCATATTCGGTTTTAATAGCAGGCTTGGGTTTTGACCCTTCGACTCTACAGTCTATAAGCCTATCCTTGAATAAGGATTTTATATTTGCAAATGGTTAACTATTACTGGTTTATTTGTCCTTAATTTACATATGTAATGTCTTTATTAATACTCTTTATGATAATGAATTTTAAATCTTTGTTTATGAGATATTATTTAATTCTGGAACTCGACTTTTTAAGGGTTAAATTATTGTATAACCCTACAATTTTATAATGTCATTGTTTCTACTTACAACATTCTTTACTCTGTTTAAAAAAAATAGGATAATGGATAATGATATGACTTACAGTTATATGTTTGATGCTAGCTCTGTTTATTTAAGAATTCTTAAACAATTTTTACAGTTTTGTTTCTAGTTCTTAGTTAAGAAATACTTAGGGTTTTAGTGCAGCATACTTTAGAATTAGGATATTGTTATCTTTCAGTATTTTCTGTAGTTTCAAAAGGATTTTAGAAGAATCCTTTGGTCTTAGATAAAGACACACAGTGTCTGAAATTTCAATGTTTATAAACTGTTTTACAAATTTCTTTTCACATGGTTTTAGATTCTAATCTACTTACTTTACTTATGTTAAACTATAATATCTAGATTTTATCAGAATACTAATACTGGAATTACTTTTATAATAAGCGCTCTTTCATACCTATTTTTTTTATTTAGTTAGCTGAAGTAAATAAATACAGACAATACTTAGCACTGCTATTTAGTAAGTTTCATAAACAAATGAAGTAAAATCTAATTATTGTTCTCATTCAAAAGAATCATTTCATTCACCTAAACAATCCAGTTGTACTAGAGTACGACCTGAGTCAGCTGTGGAAAAATACAGCTTTGGAATTTTAATTCTATCTGTTTCACTTTTCACATAATCATTTCTATTTCTAATATAATCTATAATTTTACTGAATCCAACATTACTCAGTTATTTTTCCTTCATAAACCCTAAAATACTAACATGCCTGTAGTAGAAAAACTAAGAAATATTTAACTGAAGACAGTAAACAAATAAAATAGAACCTGTTGAGGACAAGACAACAACAGCTTAAGGAGGTTGTTGCTCCCAACCAAACTCCTGGAGAGCGCTCAAACAACTCTTCCTTAGGACCCCTAAGCTTGTTCCTGGTCTTCTCAGGCTGAGAATTGGGTGGAGAATGCAACTGTAAGACCTCTGTCACCTGACTGGTCCAATTACCTCAGTAATCAAAATATGCTCTCAGCAGTATGAACTTCAGCTTAGAAGCTGCAACTAGTTCACTCTCAATAGTTAACCCATCAAACACACTTCAATAATCCCCTCCATTGAATTTCTCTTGAGTAAATTCATTCACCTTGAATGCTCACCTATCTAGAATGAGCAGCCTCAGCTCTCTTCAATGGTAAATTTTATAGAGATGCCTAGGTCTTCTGGGTCAGTTTTCATTTAATGAGCCACCTGCTCTGATTCCACTTTCTTGGGGAATCATGACCACAAATATAGGGAAGTTGCCACCTACAACAATTAGAAGTGGTTTGAGGATGCTACCACTTGTCAGTTTTCTTTCCACCTAGTCTCCTCCACCAATTAACTAGTAAACACTCTTTTAATAGCTTCCCTAAGCTGTTGTCTCATCATTTATTTATTTATAAATAAAATATTCTGAATTTACATTAAATATTCTTGACCCCATTGGGTCATCAATTACAACTTAGCATAAAATTTAACACAATGTTCCTCAAATATCATTAAATTGTTTTTTGCAAAATTGGGGCATGTTACATTCCCAAACTACATCTTTACCTTGTAATTTTCCTTGCTTATGAGACTCACACACATCCTTGTAAAACATGAACACATCCTTCCTTCCTACATATTCAAACAAATTTTCCCTTAGAGACCTCGTTCTAATAGACAGTGTAGCAACCTTTGCCCTCTCCCACCAAAGAGATCACATTGTTAATCTATGTGTAGCATTTTCATCTCTTGCAACAATTTTAAGTTCAATTTGAGTCAAAGGGTCCAACCTTCTCCCTTTCCCTGTATCTCTCCCATGTCTTTTGATGTTTCTCTTTGATTCATGATATAAACGAATCTGAAAGTCATCATAATTAGGTATCAACTTACAAAAATTGCATGTCAATGAATCAAAAGGGATTCTTGTTTCAGAAACCCTCTTGCAATGAATATGTTTGTATGTACCATTAATATGACATTCAATACCATAATAACGTAGTGTTCTCCTCATATGTTTCTCTATGGACCACAATTTTCCACCACATTGGTCATCCATTAGAACCTTTGTGTCCAATATCTCCCCTCTTTTATCAGGATAGGGATCCCAATACCCCCAACATAGTAATATCAGGGGAGGCAATTTCCCTAGAATAAGATGAAAAAACACATTGGTAAATGATCTACTAACTGCTACTAACAAGTAATAACAAATAAAGTAATGTGCAAATTCAAATTCAAATTAAATTAAAACTTGGGTAATTAACACACCTGAAGTAGAAGCATGTGAACTTGTAGAAACCCCATGTAATGGTGATGGTACTGATGGGATCAAGAACTTAGTCAACACTACAACAAAAACTGGATTTAGCGTCTCTTTTTGCATCCTTTTTTGCGTCTAGACCATCTTTCAGTGTATTTTTCTTCATTTTTTGGACAAAATGGCACAATTTCACGGGTTGGTGCTATTGTAGGCGTTTTTTGCGTCCTTTTTTTAAATATGGCACAAATTGCAGTGTAATTTGCACCGGGATTTGCACCTGGTTATGCGCCAGGTTTTGCATCAGGTTTTGCAACAGGTTTTAAGCATAGTTTTGCACCTAATTTTGCGCCTAGTTTGTACATTTAACTCTTGTTACGCCCCCTTTTACATCCATGTTTGCCTCAACTTTTATGCCATTTTTTTCATCCACTTTTGCATCCATTTTTACATCCACTTTTGCATCCACTTCTACTTCATTTTTTGCATCCCTTCATGCGCCAAGTTTTGCATCAAAGTTTACATCCTGTTTTGAGTCTAGTTTTGCATCTCGTTTTGTTTCATCCATTTTTGCATCCACTTTTGCATCCACTTTTTCTTCCACTTTTGCACCCACATTTTCATCCATTTTTGCATCCCATTTTGCATCCATGTTTACGTCTTTTTTTGCATCTACTATTGCATCCACTCTTGCATCCACTTTTTTTGCATCCCAATTCACACCCATTTTCGTGCCTACTTTTACACCCACTTTTGCTTCAACTTTTGCATCCACATTTGCATATTTTTTTGTATCCAATTTTACATCAGTTATTGCATCACTTTATGCATCCATTTTTGCATCCACT
>LPNX010520413.1:74884-91305 GCA_001517045.1 Pseudotsuga menziesii | reverse complement strand
GGGGGGGGGGGGGGGGGGGGGGGGGGGGGGGGGGGGGGGGGGGGGGGGGTGCGCCAGGAGAGCTTCCGCCTTCACATGGTTGGTCCTATTTAGTAGAGAATTTAAACTATTATTGAAAAAAAGAGAGTTTGGATAAGGTAATGCATAGTATGCTTATTTCACCTTCATTAATGTATATTGATATTTCACATCCCAAAAATAAGGCACTATAGCTGATCATGTACTTGACTCATCATATAATAAGTGACATGTGAATGGGACCAACGTTGACATTTTTAAATTTTTTGCTTGTATGGAATGAAATTTGACTTGGTTAGAGTATACGCATGCATTGACAGTATGGTAGGGTTTCAAAACTCAAACATGACTCACACTATATCCATATCCTTCAAAGTTGGGAAAGCGTGCAAATAATGCATGTGATGGATTTATAGTAAAACTAATATGATGATAAGGTGACGTGGCATGATGCCACATGGTATCTAAAGGGACACTCAATAGACTCAGGTGGTAGATAAGTTTATTGATGCATAGGTTTTAATGAAAATGTGGTAATTATAATAGGTGACCAAGTAGTAGGTGATATATCTAGAAGTGGTGTAACTTCCTAATTGGAAATCCAGATGGGTATAATATTGATATCCCATATCCCATCCTCGAATTTATTTCAGAAAAAATTTGAACATACTTCATTATCATTGCACACCATTGATTGCTAATTTAAAGATATTATATTGCGGAAAGTCGCAAGAACGACAATTTGAATATTGAAGAAAATGATTGAAAAAGATTTGATGATTAAAAAAATTATTACTTGGTGATTGTGTTTATAATTGAGCATGGATTTATTTTCCCTTATGCTCTTTAAAGCATATTATTCTATGCTTTGCATCAAGTGAAATCATCGTTTACATATTTAGTCTAATTTTAATTTCATCTTTCTTGTAGTTGACCCTAAGAATGACAATTTAATGATTTTCACATTTATGTTTGGTTATTGGTTGTGGTTTATTGATTATAAGTGATTAAAATTGATTTAATGTGTTTTTCTATGATGTAGTGCATGATATTTCAAAGAAACACATCATAAAATTGGTAGTGAAATAATCTTATTTTCTTGCAAGCAAATATCTTGTTTCTAGATGTCTCATTGTCAAGTTTTGGAGTGTGACAAGGTGAATTTGACAATGCTCTCTCTTAGACGTTCATGTAGTGTTCAAGGAAAACATGGTTAAAGTAAACCTTGCAATTAAAGTAATTCTCCCCATATTCCAAAGGTTGTTTCCATACATAAAACCCGTCAAATCTATGTTCACAAAGGATGGAAGTAACTTCTTAACTTCCATATCTATGCATAGTCATGCATATGACAAGTTGGTGTACTTTAAAGTGACCTTGAAAGCCATCAGAGATGAAAGTAATTAAAGGTTTCCAATTATGTGTGACAATAAATCTTGCCATAATAATAAGGGTGTTCTTGATGGCCTTACCCAAACTAGTGCACATGAAGGGATATTTTCAAATGATTGGACATCTAGGTCCCACAATTTCGATGAATAATTCATGGGCCTCCTATAACCCTTGGGATAAGTCTAACTGTGAAAATGTTCAACATTGTTTCTCTATTCATATTCATCATTGCCAATCACTAACTATCGTTGAAACAAATATATATATATATATATATAGGTTTTCAACATGTAATTTTATTGATTTAGGATTTGATTTAATACTAACTATTTTTGTTTGAAACGAACTATTTCTTTGGGTGTAAATAGTATCATTTGAACCTCTTTATCCTACATAAAATAGGTGCTCTAAGTAATTTGAAAAGATTGGTTGTCCACCTTTGGTTTTAAAGATTTCATTGTAAGACATATTTAGGCTACTTGGAATATGAAATGGAGTAATGCATTGGGGGTTATGTTCCTTTAGGAAAAAAAAAGAGAGAGAAATCAAAAGAAGGAAAGAAATATTTTTTGATACAACAATGAATATGGATTGCATGGTTCTATCACACATAAAACTAAGTGTGACACTACCATGTTGAAGATATGTACATAATTAGCCTTAAGTGTGAAAATTAATGCACTACAAGTGTGCCTTGGTATACAAAATGGATTTATTGGCTATTAGGCCATGAATAAAATAGTCATTTGGGTCTCATAGTTTATTCATGTAATAATCACCAATAAAAGCCGTCACACAGGTTACTTCTCACCAGGGATCAAAATTGAAGGGTAGGGTCCCATTTCACTTTGAAGGGTTGTGAGAAATTGAACCCTTCAATGTTGACATGTAAAAATAAATCATTCTTTTCATTTGAAAGTGTAAGTATCAACAAAATTTTATTATTTATTAAAAATAATGTATAGAAAAAAAATGACAATAAGAAGAAATCCCAAGTGATTCAACATTTACATGGAATTAGTGAGGTAAGCCATGTACTCTCCCTGTCCGTGGAGCATATAGTTTATTGAACTTAGATAAGGGACAATTCTATCGGGCCGGTGAAATACATTGTTAGGTCGTTGATAAAATAAGGCATTGGAATTTGGAAGGACCTTTGAATGGAGGATTGATTCATCTTGATGGTGGCTCTATTGGTCAAGTGTAATTGGCCCTACCTAAAAGAAAAATCCCCAGAATGTAATACCTAATGCTTTCATGGAGAAACTTTTTTACTAACCCTAAATTCAGCAGTTATTTTTAGAATTGAATCATGTCCTCCCCACATGCTCAAATCAAAGTGATCAAACAAAGGCCCGAATTTTAGGTGGATTATGGATAGTCCTTCCAATGTATATTGATTTTATACCCCAATTCGAAGTGATCAAACAAGATCCCCAATTTTAGGTAGATTATGGATAGTCCTTCCAATCTATATCTATTTTATCATCACTATCAAAAAGGTTAAGTATTTATTAGTCCACTATAATGAAGAACTTTAAATTCTCCAACAAATATCACTACAAGTTGGGTGTCTAGTTTCTACCAAAGTCAACAAGGAAGACGAATCATAAACACACGTTTGGGAGCTTTGCGACAACGAGGATGTTGAAATCATGTTCTTCACTAGATCATTGCACTCCCAGTCCCTCATTCATGAATGTCCATTGAGGGATTCCCTTTTTTAGATATATTGGTAGACAATTTGTACTTCTTGTTTCCATTATTAGAAGGCTGACAGGAAAATGAAGGGGTAAGAGTCTACAACATTTACAGTGTCGGTTGTTAAATATTTTATCCTTTCAACTATTGGATTTCATTAAGGAAATTGGAACAATTCAAACACTTATATTCAAATATTGTTCTTTCTTTCAACCTAATGTTTACAATTCACGGTAGATAAATAACATTGATATATTTGGAACTCAAATACAAGGCTCTTTCTTCTTGCTCCTTCGCCCAAACGAAGTTGTGGTCCTGGACTATGAAAAGTATACATTATTTTGGTTCTGATTTCATTTAAATACTGGGTTTTTAAGGTTACATCTATTGAGTATTCGAGACTTAGTTTGGCAGAAACATGTATTGATTATTCGAGACTTAGTTTGGCAGAAACACAATCGCATATACATTACAAATTTCAAACAACATTTTGGATGGGGAAATTTTAAACCCTTATATTTATAGAACCAGAAGGAACTCCAACAAGAAGCACATTTAAATTTTATCCACATATAAAATGTTACATAAGTGTAAAATGCTATACATACCTATAAATTCATGACAACCAAGTTGACAGCTTAGCTCTAGATAATATTCTGGAGGAAATAGAAATTAGGGAGACACTGAAGCATAGAATTGGAGAGTTGAGATTCTGAGTCCTGACCTCTGACTGTCCTATACTCGTAAACCCAAAATAATGTTTTTTGCATAGACTTCACCAATCTCTTTAAGTTCAAGGAATCTCAATCCAACCTACCCAACATTCTACCTTTGCTTCTCTTGCTCCTACCTGTGAAAAAGGTAGAACCTTTGAGTTGCCCACAGTAGAAGACAATGAGGAATTAGAGTGTGCAACTTTTTCCTTCTACCGAAAGATGATTGGAAGCAACGCCATCTCAATTCCACAATATCCCGACGGTCCTAATTTGGTTTACCTTGCTCGAGGTAGGCGAATGCATGTTTGTGTATTTCACATGATTACAAAAAAATTCATTTTATAATTGCTTCTATATAACATATATATATATATTTTTGCAGGTGAGGTAAAACTAGGTATTATTTTCCCAAGGTTTCCAGAGACTTTCAGAGATCATTCTTCGTTATGAGGGCGCTCAGGGCGTAGATTAGAGAGCCCATAGGAGGAAGAAGAAGAAGAAGAAGAGGACTCAAGTCAAAAGTTGATGTGAGTGAGGAGGGGAGATGTAATAGCGATATTTGCAGGAGAAACCCACTGGTGCTATAATGATGGGAATGATCCTCTCTAAATCGTAGCCATTGTAGACATAGGAAACCCTCATAAACAGCTCGGGCGCAAGAGTTACCGTGTAAGCATCCCGACAAATTAATTAATGATAATATTCAATTAGGTATATGACAAATTATTTCATTTCTTTTAGAGATGACTATATGCATATTGTACAACCATTCTCTCTGGCTGACCCTCCATTCCAGTTGCCTTTGTCTCTACTGTCTAACCCCCTTCCTCTGATGAGACAGGTAGACTAAGCGGCCTAGGTGGACTGTGGGAGACTGGGAGTGTTGATTCAAATGATTCTGACCCCAGTAAATGAATGTAAATTGGAATAAATCCTAGAATCCTAGACTAACTAGTATAGGATATGATTCATGAGCACAAACAAAGTGCGGCGTGCTGCTAGCCTGCTACCAAAGATCCGTCATCCTAGTCTTGTGGTGGTCATAATAGAAATGTCTAGCACTGGGTGAAACCCTGGTCTGGAAACTTGCATACCCATTGGACCAGGTTAGGTTCGAATCTAGCAAAGATTGCTCAATGCATTAGAAATTGCAACTTGTAAGTTGTAACCCAAAAAACAACACCATTAGTTTTTCCTTATGGAGCCTTGACAGTGGAGGGTTATCAAATCAATTCACCATCCATAGATATGACTCATATGAGTATTTAATTTCACATCATATACTCAAATACTCAAGTGAATTGTAAGTTGTGAGATCACGTGACTCGGTGAACAATAAGATGACAAATGGAAAATCGAGTTGGCAGGTGGCATCATCTCATACCGATATTTAATGAAGTTGGTGAATCTGTAATGCATGCTAATGCCACTAAATGCTTTGAAAGTGAACATCGAATCGTGAGTCACAATCCTGACTCACCGACTTGAACTTGGCACTAGGCAGCCTAGTGGCCCACCGTGGTCTGTGTCAATTGGGACTAAGATCCTCGTCCATGATCCGAATATTCAAGGGCACTTGGGAAGAATCTGAGTCCTGACTCTTCCATAGTCCACTGAATCCCTGGATAGGAAAATTTTGTAGTTCCCTTCTATTGCAAATTTATCGAGGCTTACTCAATTTCATTATTGAAGTGCTGGAAATGAAACTAATTTTTTTTTGCATGGTAAAATTCCTTGTGGCCTTCTATGACGTTTAAAATGGCCTTTGAAGGGCTCTGAAGGTTTCAAATTTGAAGCTTGCTTCTCACTATCTAGCGTCATCACACATTGTTACTGCATTTAGTGATTTTCCCTAAAATGTTATTTATGTTGGGTCTTTGTCCACAGCCTTCCCAGAACTATCCCAGAGCTAGATATTTCTTGTTGTTCATCGCTGATTTGATGCACAAATTTGGAGGTTTAAGGTTTCTCTCATGCCTAGGTTTGCCGAGACTAGAAGAATCAAAATTTTTGTTGTTTCACATGCACATGACCATTGAGATTGGATAAATAAGGTTGTTTACATGTCTAGAAATACCCAGAAGTAAAAATTTAATGTTGTAAGGGGGTAGGACAGTCCTTAGGATTGTCCAAATTTCTTAGAAACTAGCCCAAACCTAATTTTATTTACACATGTTGCCCAAGATAAAGGTTTAAGGTTGTTTCTATTGTTTTTAGGGCTCAAAAACCTGCACCCATAACTCACCAAAAATTGATTTTGTTGTTGCTTATCACTTGTTAGGGATGCTTTGACCCTGAAACTCGCCCATAACTACATATGAGGCTCTTTTACTATTGATTTAGGGTAGAGAAGTTCCCATAATTCATGGTTTGGGGTTGTGGTTATTCCTATAAATCAAAGAATGTTGTTTTAATACTTCAAAAGTTCCCAGAAAATAAAGATTAATGGTTGTTTTAACCAATAAATCTTGCCCAAAGCTAAGGTTTATCCCTTTTATTGATATATAAAGGCAGAAAAAAAATCCATGACATACCTAGAGGTACCCAAAAAACATCCAGAATTACTTTTCATCCCTCAAAACTAACCATAAATGCCCCCCTTTGTGCCTAGGTCAGCCCAAAATTAGCTTTGAAAAACTATCTTAAAACCCTATGCAAATAAGGGGTTAACACATTCCTTGGACTTGATTTGTGTAAGGATTCCCGATTTGAGCTAGATAGGAGGGATAGCATAAAGAAAGTAAGATGAGGCTACCAAGGTGATAGTGGGTAGCTTATCTAGGAGTCATTTTCAGGTTCTTGCATGTGTAGATAGGATTTTTTCATTGAGCAAGAATTTAGGAGGTAATAGGAGTCATTGTAGAGAGACCAAAATGTCTATGTAGAACCCTCTATTAACATAGGTCAAATCATGTGTTTGAATGAGAATTTGTTAGATAGAACTACTCAAAAGAATATGAGAAAGGGTGGCATAGGTTGAGAATCATGCATAGGGAAAGGATGAAGGACAGATAATAAAATCCTTGTCGAAGAAGCTCCAAAGAAAAGATAACCAAATTATATATTTTGAGGAAAAAATAAGAGACAGAATAATGTATGTGATATTTACAGAGATAATGATAAGTCTCAAGGTTGAGGCCCAACCAAAATCCCAACACAAATTTTCCTTACAAAGACAAAAAAAAGACTCGAGCAATCACATATAGGATCTCAAACAAGATGAGCTAGGAAGAGATAGAATAGTTGAATTGCATCAGGGTTTGTGGGAAAGACTAAAAAATATTCACAGTACCATTATTTCATGGTTGAAATGTATGTTTAAGAAAAAAATACTAGAGACATCTAAACCTTGTAGTGATGGAGGTGATGTCTCTCCTCAAAATGTAGTGTGTTTGAGGGATCTGGTTAATGTTGGTGTGGTTAGGAATATTTTTGGGAGGTAAAAGAATTTATGGAAAAAGTGAGGGTTCTAGTTAATGTTGGGATTCCAATTCCTTGGGATAAGGAAATAAAACTGATTTCTCAAAAAGAACACCATGACAGATTAGACATGGAAAAAATTATAGATTCATATTTGCCTTCATTCTAACAGCGTTTGAAGAATATAACCTATTCGCAGCGAAAATATGTGATATACATAGATAATATTGCAAAGGATGTGATATCCATAGAGAGTATTTAAAAGTACATGGGAGGTCTCCATCAGAAAGAAATCGATAACAAGGAGGATTGATGAACCAGTGGCTAGATCGAAAACAAGATTTCATTCAATTAAAAGACTAAAAAGAAATCATTATTATGAAACCATACAGGTTCCTAACCATACAAACTAAGTATACAATATTATATACATCTTTATATATTAACTGTAAAGAACCGAGTGATTTCGTTGAAGGAGCAATTTCTTTTCCCCTGGCATTTGACCAAAGGCATAGGAATATTTTCTTTTAGACTGTCATCTCACCAAGCAAGGAAGCGTAGAGGAGTTCATTCAACAGAAAAGCATGTTTTTTTTATGGTTTCAGCATACATAACAACCATATAAAATGAACTCTCCAACTACCACCCACGATGATGAGGTCAAAGAAGCCACATGATGCTATGTTTCCCAAGAATACATGGGACATAGGGGAATGCAAGCTAGAATACGCACCCAAATATGGAGAAAAAAGCAGCAACATGTGAATATGCCTACATAATGAGTTGGAGGAACCCTCGACACTTCCTGGACAATGAAACAATTGTAAATGGGAAATAAGAGTGAGCTGAACACCACACTTAATGAAGATGACAAGGCAACAATAACCAGGGACAACCCACCATGAATGATAGGAAATGTGATTGTTCACTATTCTGAAATAAATGAGGAGGACCCCTCGTAGAGGTGGCGGGATACATGATGCAAACTACAAAATTGAACCCTACTTATAACCATGCATGTAGAAAGTCCTTTGGTCAACTCAGAATTCATTTAAACAGGAGAGCAGGGTGAAAACGCGAAGTTGCTATACAATTTTTTGAGAATCAATCACACTGAAAATTCAAAATCATCACAATGACAACGACAACAAAAAAATGTAAGAAATCACAGGGAAATTCCTTGCACTATACTATTCAAAAGGGTATTTTTAGTTTGTATGATAAGAGTCACATTTGAAAGAAAATTGGAGGACACAAACATGTGTCAATAAGGCACCATTTTGTAAACATATGCTATTTCGAAAAATAATAAAAAATAGTGTTTAGGTCTGAAAATCCTCAACATATAGTCCATTGAAAATTAAAATGTGTAGATTATGAATGCACATTTTATTTCCTTAAAATGAATAACCATCTCAAAAAAATGAAGGGCACACAGGTTACTCATTATCCAAACCTAAAAATTTAAAGTATAAGTCGTTGGTGCTCGTCAAATTTGTCCTAATATATGTTCATAAAAAAAATTCAAAAAAATATGAGTACGAAGCTAATAGAATTCTCTAAACCTCTTGTGTTTGCATAAAGGTGAAATTCCTAAGGGGGATATGGGTTTGAAAGGGTTTAAGTTGAAAACATAAAATTTTGCAATTCTTTTGTCAAAAACAAACAAAAAGTGTATACCAACATCATGTTTTTACCCAACAACAAACACACTTTGAACAAAAATAATAATCAAGATAACTAAAGACATGCTAATTTCCATTTTCAGAAGATAGAGGAACTCTAAGGCCAGACTAAAAAGAACTCCAGTGACAGTCCCGACAAGAATTAATTCATTGATGACCTCACCATCTCTGTAAGATAAGGAAATTGATTTGCAAGAGTGTAAACCTACAACACACCACCTAGATGAAAAAATCAAGTTATCACTCATGAATCCAAACCCCAATCATTCCCCATCCCATCTGCAACCATCAAGATCTATTAAAACCCCAATGCTCCCCCGCTCCTACACGCTGCTTCTCCACTCCTTTTGATAACAAAACCCCCTAAATATTCATATTTTTTTAACACATAAAATAAACCCTCAACCCTAAATATGACCCCAATATAATGTTTTATTTTTTGATAATTATTAAGACCCCAATATGAACAGACGTGATATGGTATTTGTCCAGCAGCGACACCCCCATGAACCAACTACACCTCAAGCAGTGTTGGTAGAAAGATACCATGAATTAGTTAAACTATTGGGGCATTGATGAAAATGACATTTTACAGAACATTGATAATGTCAAAAATATTATTACTTCTAAGTTTAAAGAGAAATTATGGTGTGAGGAAAATTTAGTGGTTAAGATAAAATTAAGATACTATAAGGAGGTCATTAATCCTAACTTGGAAGATCAGAAGTATCTCTTGGTAGTAATTAGCTCATAGAAAATAGTTAATAAAGCCAAGATTAGAATGAACTCTCATGAACTCCATAGAGAAACATGATGTTGCTCTATTCCTAAAACTCCATGGGCGGAAAGGGTTTGCCATCTGTGTGAGTCTATGAGTGTTGAGGATGAAAAACTCTTTCTCTTAGACCACCCTTCTTACACCCACATTATATCTAAGTTTCATAGTATTTTTTACAATACAAACCTTTATAACCTCCTAACTTGCCAAAACTATAGTGAGCTTGAAAGCTTCTTGGAAAGCTTTTTGAGCACATGAACAAGATTTTAAAGTAAACCAAGTATTATCCTTCTTAAGGTCCGATAGACCAAAGTTGGTCTCAGTGGACATTAATCATCATCATCATCATCATCATTTCAGTGTAAAAATACTTATTACTTATAAAATATTATTTAATTTATTAGCCATCTACTTACATTTTTGAAAGAAATTTTATTTACTTATAAAAATGAAAATTTTTATCATTTAATTATATCGCATTTATTAATTATTTTATATTAAATGGTAAATCAATTCATATTTTAAAAAATAATTTATTTAAATAATTAATAAATTCAAGATTAAAATAAATTTATTCTACATTAAATATAAATTTTTAAATTGAAAAAAAATTACTCTACATTAAATATAAATTTTAAAACTAATTTGATATATATTGTTTTAAATTAAACTATATCTATAACATTTGGGACACTCCAATATAATTTAGTCACTATAATTAATATGGTGTTAATAATCAGTTGGAAATCACCTCTTCCGAGGGTTGAGATTTGAGATCTTACCTTGCACGACAAGAAATTTTTATATGGCGTTTTATTTTTAACAATGCCTTTTATTTGATGTTTAAATCTTAATTTTAATTGTCATAATAATAGTTGATTTTTTAAAATAATATTTATAACAACTATATGAAACATTGAATTCTCATATCTTTCCTCATATAATACACAAATACAAAGTTTACAAAAATATAATAAGACAAAAAAAACTAAACATGATGATTGAACCAAGCACACACATAAAGACAGAGAAGACTTATCCTAAAAATCTTTAAATAAGAATCTTTAATCCATTAGGATGGGTCACCTAATACCATGGGCCAAAAAACCATAACCTAGTCAAATTTACCTAACAAGGAGAGACAACAAGACCATGACAAAAATAAAAAATTTCATATTAGTAATATATATATATATATATGATGTGTAAAGAAGGTAAAATGCTTAGGAATGAAGAAGGACCTTGTTGTCAATTTGGCCCAAAGAAGGGATAAAGACTACGGGCAGAGATTGCGACTAGGGTTTGTGGATAGGGTTTGCGAGGAAACCAATTAGATTCTGATTTGACTGTTTTGGATATATGCGGCCTAAAGATTGCGACTACAGATTACTAGTGGTTGAGTGAGATAAATCAATTCTTGAGGGACTATCCTCGCCACCCTCCGCCTCTAACCTACTTCCTGAGGTGGAAGAATTTTTCGAGTTGATATCCTCCTAAATTAATTAAGAAACTGGACGAAGTTTTTGTAGTCGTTATTCCGTCGTAGAAAACCATTTAGGTCGCTTTAGCTTTAGCGGATCAGGCCTTGATAAGGAAATTCACTGGGCTATGGCCCTCACCAAATACTACAGACAATTGAGTTCAACGAAATTAGATAGCTCTTATATCTCAGAATGTATCATGTTATTCATTCGGTCAAGGGTTCATTTTGATTGATTTTGTTTCAAAATAAGACATAGACCTTAATTTATGAAATGGTTCTTACTTCATAGGGCCGCACGGGTTTTACTTGAACAGATGGATGAGGAATTTTGATCTAGCATCTGAGATACCTAAAGAAATCCCTGTGTGGGTTCTCTTACCTAATATACACATGCACTATTGGAATATGGACTCACTTCAATCCATAGGAAACGCGGCAGGTAAGTTTGTCAATATTGCAAATCACAAAGACCAATTCACCCGCACACACATCGGTGTTGAAGTGGACTTGGAAGCAATATTTGCAGAATCCATTAAAAACAAATTAGGAAATTGGACACATTACCAGAAGTTGGACTATGAACGACTCCCATTCAAATGTCGAGGATGTCACAAATACGAGCACTTCTAGCAAAAATTCCCTAAAAATCAGCCAGTTCATCTAGAAGTGGAAAAAAGGTGAAGGATGGCATGCTTCCAAGAAATATCAAGGCCCTCCCAAAGTTCCTCAAGAACCTTGGGAAAAAAGGAAGAAGACAACACCAAACCCTAAAGAGATAACCCCCCCTAAAACAATTCTAGTTCAAAGCCCTCCTAACCCTAAAAGGAATAGCTTCGAATCTTTGGAAATTTGATTGAGGAAGAAGAGCAAAGGGTCTTAGAAGAAATCCAACCAGATGCTCAGAGTATGGAGGTATTTTCTCTTGCACCTGAGGGAAATTTAGTAATAGGAGAGGCAATGGACTAAGGAAAATTAGAAGAAGAGTCTGGATCAAAAGAATGAAAAGAAGAGGAAGGAGAGATCAACATAGCAGTAGAAAGTAAGAAGAAATCCACACAAGGAAGGAAAAATAATAAAGTAACAAGAGAACATGCTACATTTAAGGACGTAGTTCAAGGATCACAACCCACACTAACCAAGCTCCTCTGAAATCCCATAATCACCAGGAAACAGGGGGCTCCCCAACCATTAGAAAAAGTAAATAATGAAAATTGTCTACTGGAAGTGCAAAGGATTGGGTAATAAGAATAAAGAAGAAGCAATGAAATATCTGATCCACATTTTAAACCCATACATACTACTAATCAAGGAGACTAAAATGGAGGAAAATTATTTCCTCTAAACAAGCACCAAGTTTTGGAGAAAGGGAGGAGGTTGTGCAGTAAGCTCCATATGCGCCTCAGGCGGTATCAACACTCCTTGGGACATCTCCATGTTTGATATAGTAACCACTAAATCATGCACATTTTGGATATTCTTTCAGTTGATCTACAAATATTTTGGAAATCAGGTAATTCTTTTCAATATCTATGCTCTAGTTCTATTATATGATAAAAATCAATGCTGGGAATCCATCTGGGAAACTATAGATAGCATGGGATTAGAAAAATAGTGTTTTAGGAGGAGATATTAATGTATTATTGAGTCACTCAGAAAAAAGGTGAGGCACCCTAGTTAGAGATCCAATCATAGAATGTTTGGATGATATAATTATCTATTTAGACCTCTCTGATATCAAACCAATCAAGGGTTCCTTCACTTGGACAAATAAAACAATAGGACTGGGTCATATCGTCACCCGACTATATCGCTTCCTAGTTCAAAATTCCTTCCTAATGATGGGGTTAATGCCTTCCTCCAAGATAATATCGTTTAATGCTTCTGATCATAAACCCATCTTGCTAGAAATCAGAAGAGAACCCAATATGGGGCTAGTTCCCTTTCTCTTTAGCCTTCTTTGGGTCCATCATGAATATTTTAAGGAAGTGGTTCAGGAAAGTTGGAATCATTATGTTGTAGGATCTCCCTTCTATGTGTGGGAAAAAAAGATCCGTAGAATAAAACAAACACTCAAAGAATGGGCTAAGAAGAAAAAATCCCCAATCCAAAATCGAATGGATGCACACCAATAACTCGCAAAACATCAATCCAACATGGAAGACGATTCTGTAACTAAGGAGATGTTAGGAAAAGAAGTAGATATGCATCATGATTTTCATATAGCTTGTAAATAGGAAGAAGAATATTGGAGGCAGAAATCACGTAGTCTATGGCTCAAATATGGGGATAGGAACGTAACCTATTTTCAGAAGCAAGTTGCTACCAAAAAGCACCATAACTCAGTTAACAAAATTCAAATTCAAGGCCAACCTACTTCGGATTTCGATAAAATTACAGAAGGAGTTGTGCGGTACTTTATCTCAATATACACCAAAGACACTCTAGTTACACCCATTCACTCAAGGAATATTTTGGATCTAATACCTCAAAAAATCAGTAGTACAGCTAATCAAAGAGTTATTAGACCAATCTATTTAGAAGATATCAATGAATAACTATATGACATGGAAATGATAAAGCCCCAGGACAGGATGGCTTCATGACCAATTTTCTAAAATTATGTTGGGATATTATTAAGAATGACCTCCATAAGATGGTATTAAAGTATCAAAACAATGATAAAATAGGGGGAAGCACCAACTCAGCCTTCCTAGCTCTCTTCCTGAAAGAAAAATCCACAAATTCGTTCGATCAATTCAGACCAATATCTCTTTGAAATATAGGCTACAAAGTTATCACAAAAATCATGGGCATGAGACTCAAGCATATGTTACCAAAAATCATTCCAAAAAATCAAGGAGGATTCATAAAAGGAAGTAAAATCTAGGACAACATTATTCTTGTCCAAGAGGCTATTCATTCTAGCCTCAGCAATCGTGAAAAATGTATGGTAACTAAAATATATTTAGATAATGCTTTTGATAGAGCGCAACAAAATTTTCTTTTTCAAGCCATGGGGAGATTTGGATTTGATCCTTCCTTTATAATATGGGTTAAAGTTTTCATAGCAGGTCCTTCGATTGCCCCTCTAGTCAATGGAAGAGCGAACTCCTTCTTTCAAGCTTCTAGGGGTTTAAGGCATGGATTTATTCTCTCTCTTGTTCTGTATCCCATACAAGTGGCCTCACTAAGATTCCAGCTGGAAAAATGTCATCAAGATCAGGACGTGCTAGGGCTTCACATCCTTCGAGGGACTGAAGACATCAATCAATCCCAATTCGCAGATGACACCCTCCTATTGGGAGGAGATATCACACCTATTGCAAGGAAATACGTACATGAATTATACCTTTAATGCAAGATATCCGGTAGTCAAATTAATGAGAGGAAAAACCATATTTACAGTTGGAATATCAATCCAAGGGAGCTTCTAGATATCACTAGAATTCTAGAAATAGAAGGAAAATGACAATGGGAATATTTCAAGTATTTAGGAGTTCCAATTTTCAAATATTCTCCTAAAAAACACACTGGTAAACTCTACTAGATAAATTCAAGTCCAAAATTATCACTTGAGGGCCCTATTGGCTCAACCTAGCAGGGAAAGTGGTTTTAATCAAATCTATACTAAAAAACCTTATGATCTATCAGTGCTCTATCTTATTAGCCCTATCAAGTTTCCTTTAGGATTTTGAAAAACTTATCAGGCATTTTCTATGGCATGGAGGAAAGAAAACAAATGGTCAAAAATTCGCACTGGTAAGATGGAATAAGATTAAAAAAACCACTTCTAGAAGGATGTTTAGCTTTGAGAGATCTTAAGCTTCAAAATATAACACTTGGCGCAAGCTACTGTGGAATATTGTCTCAAGGAAACTATACTGGAGCAACAAAGTACTTTGAAACAAAAATATCAGGGTAATCGAAAAACCTGTATGGAACAAGATCCCATTACCAAGAAAGGATCTCCCATATTATCCATTTGTCTAAACTCCCTTTCTAGTTTCAAAGAAGCTCTTCATTGGATCCCAGGAAATGGGAAATTGATCAATCTATGGAATGACTCTATCATGGGGAAACCTCCTCTTGTACTCGATCATAATTTGGCAAATATCAAAAGCTGGATGCAGGTAAACGCGATGCACACCTTATGGGATGTTTCCCTTTGGAACTCTAAATATGATTGGATGGGCTAACATCTCCCCCAATGCTCGCGCCATTTTGAAAATGAAAATTCCAATCTATTCCTTCAACTTCAAGGATGCACTCCTATTAATGCTCTATCCAGAGACAAGAGAGGTTGGGGAACCCTCTTAGGGGCATACTCAGCTGCTCAAGGATATCTCCATTTCTCAAAGATCCCTCATGTTCCCCCAGATCCTTCTATTTGGAAGCTCATTTGGAACTGGAAAAGCCTCCCAAAAGTTGATATCTTTATTTGGTCATTTTCCCATGGAAGCATCCTCTTTGGAGAAAATTTGGAAAAAGGAGGTTTTGTGGGACCCTTTCGATGCCCTCTTTGTCTCACCCATCAAGACAATATAGATCACCTTTTCCTTGGTTGTACCTTTTCAAAAGAAGTATGGAATTTAGCTCTAGGGCCTTGGTATTTCAAGATATCGCTTCTTGATAGCCCTTCAGACCTTCTCAAATCATGGGAACTTTTTTATCCATTGTCTTTTATTCACAAACCCGATATCAAATACTACTGGTTGACTCTTCCTAAATTTATCCTCTGGAAACTTTGGTTAGATCACAACTCTTGTATATTTCGAGAAGTCGTCTCATCCGGCAGCCCAGGTAGTGACTAAAGCCCATGCTTTAATGGGAGCTTGTCTGTATTATCTCTCCCTTCCCAAAATAAAACCCTCCTACTCCAAGAGGAGGAAGAGAAGGTAAATCCCTTTAACTTCACAAATAGGGAAGAACCGACACAACTCGTGAGGAAGTTCATGACATCCCAGGATTTGGAAGACCGAGTCATAAAGCTGGAGATTCAAATGAGGAAGCTGAATTTGGAGTAGCAAATCCAAAATGAAGCCAACAACGCAAATATGGAGTATAAGAATGGCGAAACGGGTATCTCTGGAAATTGATAATGAAAGCATTTGATGACTCGATTTGTGATTCTCCTTCATTTTGAATATGTTTATGCTTATTAGGCTATTAGAACTTCATAGTTGTAGCTCTATTAGAGGCATTTCAGAAAATTTTGTAAGCTATAATGT